>JAOBYE010204437.1:7855-32950 GCA_025403585.1 Parazoanthus swiftii
TTCAGACTGAGCTGACCTTATTCAGACTGAGCTGACCCTATTCAGACTGAGCCGACCCTATTCAGACTGAGCCGACCCTATTCAGACTGAGCCGACCCTATTCAGACTGCGCTGACGCTATTCAGACTGAGCTGACCCTATTCACACTGAGCCGACCCTATTCAGACTGAGCTGACCCTATTCAGACTGAGCTGACCCTATTCAGACTGCGCTGACCCTATTCAGACTGAGCTGACCCTATTCAAACGGAGTTTTGACCCTTTTCAGACTGAGCTGACCCTATTCAGACTGAGCTGACCCTATTCAGACTGAGCTGATCCTATTCAGACTGAGCTGACCCTATTCAGACTGAGCTGACCTTATTCAGACTGACGTCGACTATATTCAGAACGATTTTAGCATATTCAGACTGTGTCGACCCTATAGACTGAAGACTAAGTTGACCATATGTAGACTTATGCAGTGATATCTTGCTTGTGACAAGTTGTAGTGCTGTACAAAAGCTAGAGTAATTTCTTCTGAGCGATCGTCAAAGAAAGGAAATGGACCCATACGGCAAAAAATAAATCTCAAATTCCGGTGTTGGGATTCGAATCAACGAACCCCGTTTCTGTGCCAACTGAGCTACAGGGTTGGGACCTGGTTACAGGTGACCACTGAGTAATGCCAGGACCCGATCCTTGTAGCTCAGCAGCGGTAATCTGTCCCCGACGTCGTGATGAAGCGCCAAATTGGAAGCTAAAAGGGAACGAATAACTTTTTTCACAAACATCACTACTGCAGACTAAATATGTTTCGGAGAACTACTTCAAAGAAATGCAGAAGATTAACTGCACTGGTCTTTACCAACACGGATCCACTAACTTTTTCCGTTTGTATGACGGTATTGTTTAAACAGAAACAACGACAAAACAACAAAGAGCTATGATTCCAAGCATTGGACTCTAACATAGCATCGATCATTTCTGCAAGTTACACAGAAAACTTTTCAAAACTCCAAAGGAACGGTGTATTGATTTCCGGGGTTGGGACTTCCGGTGGGGATGTCAAGTGTACCCAACTTAAAGTTTCTAAACAGTTTAAGCGCCTCAGTGTTCATATGGAGGCGCACCAGCCCGTTTTGGCGAGATCTCGCCACATCCCTATTTTTCATATAAAAATATTTTTTCGTTCATATGAGCCAGCAGGCTATCCCGGTAAGTGGGATCTCGGTAGACAGCTGACAAGATCTCGACAAACGGGCCAGACAGAGTGGCAACGAGCCATCCCATTTTTCCCTATGAGCAGCCCATCCCACGAGCCAAACCCTAAGAAAGCAACTCATATCAGATCACAATTACTGAAGTACACGCAGAAAAAAATGTCACCATAAGAAAGGCATGTCTATCAAACGACTCTGCTATAAATTTGCTATTTTACTTGGAAATTACCCAGATCTCATTGTCTTGTACTGTAAAAGTGATCGGCTAAACATGTAAAACCGCAGAGCTGGAAGCGGACCAAAAAGATATCTACTTTCTGAAGTTATTTCCAAAGTCCACTTGACGGCGGAATTGCACCTTCAGTTTTAACGCTACAACGCTGTGTTTGTTTATATTTCTCGTGCTTTTCTTCCTGCAGCTCATGCACACACTGCTCTAAAATGCTGCCGCCTTTGTGGTGATGAACATTTAATCAGCTTTTGGAAATAAAGAAAGGAAGTTATCCCATTTTTGTCTTTTTTCTGTCGCCAATGTCGCTAAACGCAGGATGTAGCTGAATCTCCAAGGAAATAGTGAATACATGGTGTTTTAAAAAATCTGAGGTTAAAAGTTTCAACAGTTACTTGTTAACATCTGCTTCAAAATCGCATTTACATTTTGTTCTGAATATTTAGTTTTTGTCTTGCTCGTTGGCACTTAGCGATGACAGTGCAGACAACCCGATACGTGATGACTTCCACGAAGTATGAGCCATTGTTGACACGGATGACCGCTGATAACTTATTGATAACTTGAGCCTCGCTGCTCTGGTTGCAATTGAAAGTTGTGTTTGAGTATGGAATGCAATTTAGCTTGAATATACAGAATTTACAGTACTCTGACAACTGTTCAGATTTAATACTCACTGTTTCTGATCGTTATTTGTTTGTGAGATACCAAAACACTGGTAAGTTAAAGTATTTATACTGTAGTCTTGTAGAGACTTATTACTGTCTGCCACTGGCGCCTTTTGTTTAGATTTGGGATTTGGTGGTTGTTGTTCTTTATACTTATAGACTCGACTCACAAAACAGGGACGAATATTGCAAGCTGTTAGCCAAGAGGAGATTTTTTTACCGGGTGGAACATCGTAACAACTTAACAACTGTAACACCAATCGATTCGTGGTTTTAAACTGTTTTTATTACGAATAGCATGTTGACGTTAAAAAATTTAGTGGAACAGTGTTTTTCTTAAGGCCGGTACACCGGTACATTGTACCGTCGTTTTCCCGTAGCTGTACCGTCTTTCCCCAGCAATGGCGTCTGGCAAAATTTTAGAGTCACCAGATGCAGAAATCTGTGCATCATTTTCCAGAACTCAAAATTTCAAAAATGTTCTGGGGGATGCCCCCAGACCCCTCTAGATGCTTGCATGACTTCCAACCCAGGTGTACCTGCTTTCCCACTTACTGTACCCCATTTCCCAAGCCTTAAGAAAAACACTGTGGAAGACTTGAGATTCCATTTCCAATCAGACTTATTGGCCTCATAAAACTTAAAAAAAGAACAGAAAGTTTTCCATGTGTCACAGCCAGATCCAGATGTCAACACACACTGGACGCTGGAAGTGGATGAACTTGTAAGAGTACATGTAGATAATCATATTAGAGACGTCACGATTTACAAGTAGCTGAATAGTTTCCCATCTATTCAAGTCTTTTCCCAAACCTCCCAAGTATTGACAACCAAGCTTGATTTAACACCTGGAACTTGCCTAAAACTGACATCTTACTGACTTAAATATTTGACACAGTTTGTGCACTGATAAGAATTACGTGTATTTTATGATAAAAGATATGCGTCCCCCTCCCACATCCCCCAGGGCAAACCCTGGGCATTTCACCTTGGTTTAGATTCAGAGAGACAAACATTCAATCATCCTCAAACCCCTAGTATGTTTTAACAAATGTTAGAATCAGAATCAGAATAAACTGATTCTGATTCTAACATTTGTTAAGACATACTAATTAATGGTAAAATCTTTAAAAGCATGTGTACAAACATTTTCGACTGAATGTCATCTTCAGGTGTACAGTATGCATGAAGACACATGCCGGGGGGTGGGACTCCCAACTTTTTTGAGCAGGGATGCTCGTCGGAAAATTTCAGTGGAACACCTATAGCTGAGAGGTACCAATCTGAGCATGGCTCAGGTCGATTTCAAACCCTAAGAGGTACCATCCAAAAGTGCACATGCAGACATCATTTCAATCATTTTAATGAAGCTAAAGATAACAGCCCCCATAATTTCCACACTGGCCACAATTTTATGTCTCTGTTTAAATGATACTGACGAAGCACTGTACACAAATGTCAAATTTCTTCTCTGGTACCCTAGACCGTATTACCTAAGAGGTATAAAGAGCATCCCCACCACATCCCTACCCCATCCAGGGACACATGCTAAAAAATCTATTTTAAAACTACTTTTGCTTGGAGGAAGATTTATTTCACACTCCATGGGCTCTTTGTTGATAGATCTGATAACTGTATGCCTCTCAATGACAGGCCTGCTGTTAGTGGGTGAAAAAACCACTCTGTGGCAAACTCTGTTTCACAATTTGGTTGGATCAAGTTCTTAAGTCAATTGTCACATCATAAAAGATTGGCTTATACACGAGACAGTATATGTGGTAATTAAGTGTTTCCAGGAGTGGGTACTTGACCATATGTGCTGACAAAATGTGTGCTGATGAAAACTTACTATAAATCGAGATTATTTTTCTACCTGCAGCTGATGCACACAGCTCTATAATGCTGCTGCGTCACAGCCTTGGCCTCCTAGCCTCGGCTGCTTGTTGGCAAAAATAAAATTTAAACATTAATTCCCAATATCTAAGACTACTAACAGTAATTGGTATCATTACTAACAATAAAATCAAATTCTGTAAATAAGTAATTAATACTGTACAGCCTGGTTTCCATATAATCAAGAACAAGAACAAAAATCAATGTTGAATATAATTAATGTCAGTTATAAATATTATACTGTAATAATTATACAATTAAAGTTACATAAGCCTGGTTTCCATATAATCGTCCCGGTCGCCCCGATCTTTTCAAAAATATCAGAGAAGACCGGGACAACCCGGACGATTATATGGAAACCAGGCTAAATATTCACGGTCTCTCGCGATCATTTCGGTCTTCCAGATAGAAATTTTTCTATCCAAGCGACCGCGATCGTCCCGGTCTTTTCAGTCTTTTTTGATCGTCCATGGTTGTCCCTGTGGTGTTTCCATATAATTGTCCTGGTCACTTGGATGCAATTTGAAAAAGACCGGGACGACCCGGACGATTATATGGAAACCAGGCTTATGTAACTTTAATTGTATAATTATTACAGTATAATATTTATAACTGACATTAATTATATTCAACATTGATTTTTGTTCTTGTTTCTAGCAGCAGAATGTCTGTTTGTATGAGAAGTGTACATGAAACAGCAGGCTGCCAGCAACATGAACATTTTAATCAGATCAAGATCAAAGAAGAGAAGACTGATGAATCAGATGGTGAAATAACAACAAACAGTATTCTCAGTGTTGCAGACTATCTACCAACTGTGAGTAAAGAATTAGTGAACATTTTTGTTATAAATTATAAAGCACAGCAAAAGGATCTTGTAGCAATCCACTCTGTAAAAAGCAAACATTGCTTGGCTGAAAAGTTTTGCAGTTTGAACATAGCCCAGCAGAACTTACTTATCTAATTCTGAAGTAATCAAAACTGACAACACAAGTTCCAGGCCTTGTAATTTTAAACCAGCAATCAAAAACTTAAACTTTTAGTCTGATGATTGCCTCAGAGGGTAAACCCTGGTTTAACCATAAACCTGTACATGTACATGTAGCCTTCTTTAGTTATAGTTACAATAATATATGATTTTATTATATGGCTGACTGATTTCGCATGCTGTGATTGGTCAATTTCAGGTTTGGTCAATTTCAGAGCTCTCGATTTTTTCTTCCTAGTTTTCATGGCCCGTGCGCTTTGCACTTGGACCATAAAAGGAAGGAAAAAACTCGGTCCATAACTTGCTGTATGAACCTCACACTCGGCTAATAAGAGATATGTACTAAGTTACACTTAATATATAATATCAAGCTGGACAGGTGTCCTTGCAGTGCATTTGGTGTTCAGTACAATTTTCAATAACAATTATTGTGTTTTACTTAGAGTGCCATATAGCATTTTGACATGTTGAAATGTCATATAATTATGCAACACTAACACCCCATTCACACCATTACTTAAATATGTTTTAAAGTTGAATGTTTAACTAAACAGGTTTAAAAATTATTTTCCAGTACAGCAACACTTTCAGCTCAAAATTTGTGGCATACAATTCTTAAAACATATCATCCATAGCCATTCAAGTTGGAATCAGCCCTGAATACGTTTATGTTTGCTTGTCAAAAGAACTTGAAAAAGTCAGTTTAATTGAACATGTTTATGTGTGAATACAGCATACATGTAAGACTAAAACCCCATGCCATTGGCATGGCTTGACGTTTCAAGTGTTGTAATGCATTTTTTATGGTATTTTTTCCTCTGCTACCTGGATTCATCTAGAGTGCAAATTCCCACATCATTGAAGAATTGCATGATGGTGAGTTTAATGCAGTGTCAAGGGAAATTAAGAGGGAGAGACATGATGACAGTCATAGCCAACAAAGAACAAGCCAGACAGCAACATTGTCCATTTCAGACTCCTTGCCTTCCAGGCATTATGATCTTCGACCTTTTGTGAATGTTGACTTCACTGAGTTTTCTGACAATCAGGAAAGCATCTTGGACCTAGTAACACCAATAAGCAGGGCAGCGATCTACCGTACGATAGACTGCATAGCACACCCAGCAACCAATCAGGCACCTGGTGAGTATCGTCATGATGATGATCATCAACTTTACCACCAGCATCATTATCATCATTTTTGGTGGTTTTGTAGTTATCTTTGCTTTTATTAGTTTTTCTTTTTCTTGTGGTAATCAACAATTCTCTTTGACTTTTAGGTTTTTAAATATAAATTAATTTAATAGTATATTTTAAATATATACATACATGTATGGCTATGTGTGTGTGTTTTGATATGGTGAGATTTACATGTAAATATTATTAAGTTATTTCCCACAATGATGCTTTATGAAATTACTACATTTACTGTATTTTATTACTGATGTTTTGAACAAGAAGATCAACTTAAGTACTGCAATTTGATCAAAATTTATTGGCATGAATGAAACAGCTCTTTTACAAAACTTAGAGATCAAGCAAGTAAACTGATGTCAGAGTAAAAGCATAATGCACGAAAGAAAGTCGGTCAGTCAAGAACAGTCTGTGAGTATCATGAATAAAGTCGTGATCAAATTTCCAACAAGTGCTGTACTCAGTACATGCTCTTGACTTTTGGATGAACTGTACTCCAGTGTTTGCCTTGTTTTTCTTGACTGCCTGCAGTGTAGTTACTGTACAAGAAACATTCACAATCCAAAATCTTTGCATTTTGTTGTACCAACGAAATAATTTTAAATGAATTTTGCATTTTTCTTCAAGAACCACAAATGTTTGATCCATTTGAACATATATCTTTTGCTTAATCGTGTAAAAGCAAAAAGATTGAAATAATCAAGTGATTTACCCTTATCGACTTATTTGATCTGACAGCCGGTTTGACTGATGCACTCCCCCCCAGCCCCCCCCTTCCCACACACTCACACACACTCACGCGGGCCAAAAAGGTCCACAGTACTAGGTTCAATGAAAAGGAAGTAGAAGTCCGAACAGGCTTATCCTTAAGAGTTGCCGATACCGTAATTCGGAACGTTTGTCACTTACATTTGGCTATGGAGAGTCTCAGTTAACGAAATTAATGGACTGTGGAGGACATGTACATGGAACATGGAAAATGTTACTACCCAGCCGCCCGTGATTTGCACCCCCCCCCCCCCCCAGCAAAATTTCTGGCTACGGGTCTGGGCCCAGTTGTACAAAGAGTGGATAACTTTATCCAGCGGATAAGTCCCTATTCAGTGGATAAAAGTTGCTCGTTATCCTATCAAAATCAAGAATGCGCTAATTTTATCTGCTGGATGGGGATTTATCCACTTGACAAATCCACTCTTCGTACAAACGGGCCCTGATGTATAAAACCAACATGGAAGATTATAGCTCAGAATCATGTGTTGGCAGATGGTTAATAAGTTGAAGACAGTTTTCGCGCATTCTTACAGAATGATAAATTTGCGATCAGCTACTGTGAGGTACCTATGCTGGATGAGCTCTAACATCTCCAAACAGACTCTTCACCTGCTTGTTAACGCTTTGAAAACGCTACAAATGGAAAGAGCTGGTCAAAGTTAGTATACAGGTTGGTAAGTACCGGAAATTTGGGAACTGAAAACTGTGAAACAGAAAGCTAACAGAAATTGTGTGGGAATTTTGCATGGGAAAGACATTCATACCCTTCCGGCCTGGATCCAATGCAAGTTCTCATAGATTGTTTTTTTTTAAATTTCTGTTTACATGTATTTTTGTTTTCAAAAACCTCAGTGTCACAAGTTTCAATACAAAAACCAAGTTTTTGGTATATTCAAACTTTGGCCTGCTCTTTCCCGGCGGCGTTTACAGGATGTTATCAACAGCTTTTCAAAAGACCAGAGCCTCGTGTTGATGTCTTGATTCCTGAAGGCTGAGTTTTTATATATCGAAACTGGTCTATTGAATCAAAATAAGTTAAGCGCGAGAAGTGTCTATTGAGTGAAGTGGACTTGAGAGGCAAAGGGTGAAAACCTAACGTAGATAAAGATCTAATTGACTCACTAAAAGGAAAATCAACAAATGGAACTCTAGGAACTTGATACACAGTTAATCGTAAGTCTTTGATTCCTTTGTCTGGTACAGGTCAACAATCAAAATCGTTTGAAATTGTCAACACTGGTAAACCGCTGTGTGTCTGTGAAAAATGTGGCAGAGGTTTCCGAACAATATTTTGCCTGAAGAAACATCTGAGAACACACATGGAGAGGCCATTCCATTGTAGGCAATGTAAGAAAGCCTGTAAACGGCTTAGTGACTTGCAGAGCCATTCCCGCTCTCACACAGGAGAGCGGCCGTATGTGTGTTCTTATTGCGGGAACTGCTTTTATCGACCTGATCACCTCAGAAGGCACGTGCGCATACATACCAAAGAACACCCATACCACTGTCAGCACTGTGGAAAAACGTTTTCCGATGCAAGTAATCTGAAAGGTCACCTCCGCCGTTCTCACCATGGGAACAAGGTTTGTGAACGTGTCTTTACGGTATTTTTTCTCTTTTTTGTAGAACGGACCTTGTATAAGGGTCCTTTTGTAAAATGTCCTTCTATAGCATGTACATTATAAAATAGAGATTTTTTAAATCAAATTAAAATATGCTTAGTAAGACGTGTCAGAGTAACGAAGTCCTGCGCATGCGTGTGAGGTGGTAAGAAAAAAAGCTGACCAAATTTCCAAGATGGCCGTTATGAAATCCAATTTTTGGAATATAAGTATGAAGTGTGTAACTTAGTTTTTCGACCAAAAATTTTTGCGACTTACCTTTCACAGTGGACGAAGAAAAGCAAGGTGAGCAAACCTGGCGTGATAAAACCCCTAACTTATACAAATTTCTCTTGCTTTTTGCAAGTTCGTCAGCTTGTTTGGCGTTTTGCTAACAGGCCGCTTAGCAACATATGCGAGCGTGAAATGCAGTGCTGGACTGAGAAAATTCTGGTGCAGTAATTATGCTTCGGACTAAAGAGCTTTAATATATAATGGTACATGTAAAACTTAAATCATTTCTGGATTCATTGTTGGTGGTAAACAGTCTCTTTATCACTTTCGTCAAAGGTTGTCAGGATTGTATTTGCCAAAGATTCCACTGCTGTACATTGCATGACTCCTCTGTATTGATTAGTAAAATGCCCTTCTCTTAGATAGGATACAAGATAACTAAAGATGCGTTGTTCACTAAAATCCTTGTGCAGTGCTGAGTCACATCTAGTTGACATTTGTTTTATTTTCATCAGGTGAGAATTTTGAAAAATTTTTCGTTTACGAAGTTTTATCAGTTTGCGAATACTCTAAGAATTCGCTGTAAATTTACAAGTCCACTGAAAATTAAGTTTTCTGGGCAACTACCCACCTACCGTCCCTAAGGTTGGGATTATAGTCAAGGGTGGGATTAGGTATACAATGTAGCTGAAGGTGTAGGGGAGGGGTAAGTGGGTCATTTCCCAGAAACGTCCATTGCTGTTATTCGTCAGTTTGACCCAATGATGTCCTCGCCTAGCATGTAAAGGTTCTTTTCTTTTAAAGCGGTCTGCTCACAGCTAAGAACAATATAGTTACTAGTGAATGGCTTAAGCTCCTCTGTAAAAGCAACACATTCTTACGCCGAAGTTTTTCACACGTTACACTGTCATACGTTTAACAACAACAGTCAACAACAGTCATTGATATTGAATGGAACTGATACTGGAACTGTCAACAACAGTTAACAACAGTCATTGATATTGAATGGAACTGATACGGCAACCATTACATGTTTGTATGTACATGGACCTTCTTTGAGGAGGGAGGGGAAGTTATCACAGTTCAAAGCAATGCTGCAAATGTTAGTTTTGTTTGACGTGTAAATCAGATGTACATGTAATTGTTAGCTTCTACCAATTGATACATGATTTGGACACTGTATCGTGAAGCGCGTTCTTGAAGTTACTGTCTGCAAAGCACGTATTACTTTTTCCCGTCTAAGAAGCAGTGTAAGCAGGAAAGGCACCTTTCTTGCAAAATTAGCATCTGCAGCGTTGCCTTGAGGAATAATTTTTGGGATCATTGCTAGTTCTCTCTGTTACTTCTGGAAGGGTGAATTCCACGACCTCACAGTACGACAGTTTTTTTAAAGCAATACAAAATTTTATTATTAAATGAAAGTTTGTGCTGCTCCGGGTCTCAAAGCGTCATATAATTTTTAAAAGTCTTTGTTGAATTACTGTATAATGAGGCAGAATGTGGTCGAACAAAATCAGTTTACCTCTTTGATACCTGGAGCGAGCATAAAAAACTTGTTTTAACTAAAAATAAAATGGTTAACTACTGTTGTGTTGTACTCATTACAGAGTACTCCTGGTGGTGCCGTTGCAGTCGCTAGTGCCAGGACCAACTCTGCACGCCTACCCACGGACAGCAGTAGTTTTACGTCATTTGACCAACCGAACACGACAGTGGTGGAACACCCCAGCGAACTCACAAGTGCTGGCGTTAGTCACACAGAGGGAGACACTTTTCAGGAGCAAGATGGTAAACAAAATTACTTTGATTATTAATCGGTTGAATTTACCAGCAAACATTGGGTTGGAATGGTATCATACAACACTTTAATTTGCACGTGCATGGCGACTTTCGTGATTAATGGAACGTATATAACAGTTTAACGAGATCCCGTGGGTTACAATACATAGTAATCACGGAACAGTGGTTTACATTTAAGAATAGATTAGCGATAGCAGTTAATAAAAAGCCCTCGGGTTAGCGATGATGCTGTTGTTATACCACCCTCGTTCCCAATCCCTTCCCTGGTTGGGTCTGGTCACGTGGCACCCAGATTCTGGGTGGCAACAAATAAAATAAATGTGCACGTGCGTTTGTTTTGACCGATGAAAATATTTTTTTCATCTCTCAGTCTCAGCCTGGCTAAATGAGCACAGAAATAAATTTTAAGCACCTTTCATTTCTTAACACCCAGAATGTGGGTGCCACGTGACCAGACCGAACTAGGGTATTTCTTTTGGGAGAGAAAAGAGCCTGGGAACGAGATTGTTGTTATACCTCTAATGTGCACATCTCTCACAAAGCTAATACGGATATTTCCACCACTGTCGTTATCACACTAGTATCACTCCACATTGCTGTCACATCACTATCAGATACTCACTATTTAAACAAGGTATCGTCAGAGATCCGCAAACCATTTGTTGCTTCAGTCATCTACAGTACGTTTTTCGTTACTCGCACGCTAATATACAATATTAGATATATAAGTAGATTTAAAGATGACACATAGATTTTCCTGTAACTCTGAGAACTTTTCACACTTTCGCGATCTTCAGACAGCCTAAAAAAGAATAAAGTTTGTCTGAAGATCGCGAATGCGTGAAACTCGGAGTTACAGGAAAATCTATGCGTCATCTTTAAATCTACTTATATAAATATACATCAGAAAATTTATCGTACCCTTTCATTTGTTAGAGTAGAAGGTTCCTTAGAGTAGTATACAGCAATTTAACTATTCCCAAAGCAATTTAGCGATGAATTCAAAAAGGATATGTTTTTAATCGTCTTATACACGTTGCTTTACCCAATATTTCAGTCAACTTGACTGTCTTCTGTTTTTTGACCAGGTACTGTACCATCCTCCTGTGTCACAATCAGGTTGTACTCCGCTGGTCTAGGAGACTATTTCCAGGAATGCTCAGTGGGCAAGCAGCTTTACCAATGCCAGTACTGCAGCTTGTGGTTTGATTCTACCGGATCACTCAAGACACATCTTCAGCTAAATCACCACAAGAGATTTTCCTGTCATAGCAAATACAGCAGATATTTTCAATCAGCTGAAAAACGACGGAGAGACTCGAAGTTAACACAGTGTGATAGACGGCGCATATTTCATTGCAGCTTTTGTGAGAAGGTGTTTCATCGCGCTGATCATCTGCGCAGGCATAACCGTCTACACACTGGTGAGAAACCTTATCAGTGTAGAGTCTGTGGCAAGAGATTCTCAGATGCCAGTAACATGAAAAGTCATCAACGTTCCCACGAAGACCAGGTTTGTATTTGTCACGTGACTGCTTCAGGGAAAGGCTTGAGCTGATGCTAAACTGACTCCACTTTATTTGTGATCATGCTTCAAAACCTTAACTAAAGTGTGCGAAAACACTTCTGTAAAAAGCGCCAGTGCAGTTCTAAGCTCCAGGTCTCTTTACTGAACCAGATTCGGTTTCATTATTTACAGGCAAGGTAAATTGTTAAATTATAATATTAATGATGATAATGATAATAATGTTGAAACATTTAAACAGCGCTTTTACAGATAAACTCTAAGCGCTTTGTAATGATCTAAAGTAAAGTAGGCCAATATAATATGTTAAATTAATTATTGTAAATACTAGAAAAATACATATTATAGGTTGTAAGCGAGTTTGAAAAGGTGCATCTTGAGTCTGGGTTTAAAACATAACAAACTATTGAGTTTGTTATTATTACTGAATAATATTATAGAGGTTTAAAACTTGGATTCGGCAAAAGCAAAAGTTATACTTGTAAAATAACAACTCCTTGATTAGTAGCGGTGAAGTCAAAGTTTAGCTTGCATTGTTGATAATGTAATAATGTAATAATGCTGACCGCAATGTGAAGTACACTTCTGAGGACTGTAAGTCAATCCATTTAATACATGAAAAGAATGGGCTGAGTGAACGTGCAGTGGATTTTCTTCACTCATCCGCAACAGAAGTCGGAGCCAACCCAATATGATTCCATTTCGTTCGTTTTTCATGTTTGGAACTGCTAGCTTCAGTTCATGACGGTTGTTTTGTTCCATCCCCTTGCAAGAGTAACCTTTTGAAGTCAAAACGATGTTTGTGAGTCTCTAAAATAACATGTTATTTTCATGCAACTGAGTAAAAGTTTTCACACGATAGGTGCAAAGAAGAATTAACCACATGACCGTATTCGGTGTGATAACTTTGGGAGAACTTATCGTTTTACTAATAATTAATACTTTCTTGTCAGCCGAGCCGAAATGGAAGCTTCCAAGTGAGTACAGAAACCCAACCCATTGGTCTGCTGCCAGATGACAGAGAGACGCAACGCTATGGTGAAACGGATTCAACTCTTACTAATGATACCGGTAATAAAAATCATCATCAACATCATCATCATCATCGTCATCATCATCGTCACAACAATAACAATAATAGTAATAGTAGTTAAAATAATAACAGTGACAGTTAAAAGAGTCTTTTAAGAATCATCTTAATTTTAAAAATCATCTTAATTTTGTCTTAATAGTCCTATAAGGACTTTTAATATTTGATTATGGCTATAAATTTAAGTTTCTACTATTCACTTTCAAATTACTAAACAACTATGGCATAAACAAACTCGATGACATTGGTATTTCAAGGGATAGGATTGGTTTGCTATCTCTGGCTATTGGACAATGCCCACGTCCTGGGAGGTGGATATTTTGCGGAGTGAAACAATAGCCAGCGTAAGTTCCTACAGAGGAGACAAACCTTGCAAGTGCAAGACAATTCTATTCCTAACAGTACAAAGAAAGCTACAAAGTTCGGACTGAAAGTTTTCAGAGGTTAACAATGTTTTGATATACAATTATTCCGAAAATTGGCCAGGCTCGGCCAGGGTTACGTTTTCAAAACAACATTATTTGATTGTTTACTTTACCGTACGTGATCACAACCCTGTCAGCTCAAAACCCCAATACCGTCACATTAGGACAGTCACAGGCCATAAATAGGATAAAAGCCTCTATCTGTACAATGATCGCTCAATTGGGCAGTTTGCCAACGTGCCTTCTGCCATCACACCTTCCTCAATCCTGATCGCCAAGCTCCGCTGATGCCTCTTTTCTTTAACAGCAACTGCCCTTCCACCGTTCCTTCTCAACGTCCCATCCATGCAAGTAAGCTCAACTTCTGTTGAGCAAAACGTCTCCATTCAAAAAATCAGAATGTCGCGCTATCTCTGAAAATTGTTTTGATTTCCAACAGCTAGCACATGGCATGATATTGTCGCGTCGAGGAAACTTCGCAAATGTTCTTTCAATTTCTTACCTGAGTAAACTGCAGCCGCTTTCACGGAACATTTAAAGGCGTTTATAACTTGAACAGCAATTTGTTCTGTCAGCTTTAAGAGAGCGTGTTGAGAATTGTCTCTCAAAGCTCATTTTGCAGAGTCTACTTTGTGTAAACTGTAAGTAAACGAAACTGATTTTATGCATAAACTGCGCATGGAAATGAGGCAGCCAACTCCGAGCGCATGCCCATTACTGTGAATACGTTGGGAGAAATTAAAAGCGATCATACCAAAAATTCTTGCTTACTTTTTTCTCTGTCGTGTGTTGTCACCGACTTTGTGTATGCTGAATATTCACCTCCATTCTTCGAATGTCGGTGGATGTTCTGCCATAGATTACCAGTACTACAATTAGAAATTGAAATGCCCAAGGGATGTGTTTGATAAAGCTTATTTATTATTTTAAACTTACCTATTTTATTTACTTACCGTACTTAATTATTGTCATATATTTTAAAATCATTTGATTATTTTTATTTATTTCTATATTTATTTAACTGCTGCGTCGTCCGTAAAACCAGGCTTTTCCAAGTACTATATGTCGTTTTGATCAACAAGGTTGATATGGTATGTTTTTCGCCGTAAGGTTTGGTGTTAAGCTTACATTTCGAGTGTTAGCCCTTCGTCAGAGCAAACTGAGGGATAGAATCAGATTAGTGTTGTATTAATTTATGTGGATAGAAAAGTCAGGTCGTTGGAATTTGGTTGGAACTTGTAGCATTAGATTGGTCGAGAAATGTCTGAAATTATGTGAATGAAAACCGTTCATTGATTTTATGGGGAGCTACTGTCCCCAGTTTGAAAATGAGTGTTCTTTCCTTTTGCGAGTCTCAAGCTTTCCAAGAGACCCTACATATAAATGGCGGCTATTTTCCTGTTCTTTTGTCTGTATTCAAATTAGCCCAACTAGCCTCGTTCTTAAGTCAAAAAATCAAAAGAAAATATTAACCTGAACGAGGCTAGGTAGGCTTATTTAAATACAGACAAAAGAATATTAAAACAGCAGCCATTTTTGAATGGGGTCTAATACTATTGCTTTTCTCTTCTAGGATCAGCGCCGTCGGACCCACCACAACATATACCTTTTGACACAGACGAAATACTGTACAAATGTGGACGCTGCGGCAAATCCTTTACAAATACAAATGCACTCGAATACCATTTGTTATATGATAAGCACTCCGTTTTTTCCTGTCACAGGTGTGCCAAACCTTTTCAAGTTATGAATAGTTATGTGAACCATTCGTGCTTGCTGACTGCGAAGAAGAGGTCACGCGTCTGTAGCTACTGTGGCAAGGCGTTTGCACTTGCAGATAACCTGACGAGGCACCTCCAAATGCATACCGGAGAAAAGCCGTTTCAGTGCAGCTACTGTGAAAAGAAGTTTGCAGAGCCGAGCATACTGCAACAGCATGTCGACCAACACAAGAATGGGAGTCAATCTGTAAGCAAATTTCCAAATCAAAAAAGCGACAAAAGTATAGAACGACGTTTCGACTGACACCTTGGAAGAACAGTTCACAGTTATCCGCAAATGTAAGACCAAGCTTGACTGCTCAATTTATGAGAAGCTTTTCATTAAGAAATGTAACCTAAACTCCCTCCCAGTCTTGCTCGACTGCGCACGAGACTATTTACCTGATGCATTTTTGCCTGTCACATTCATGCGTTTAATTTAATTGTAAATCTTCCCTATTTATCCTAGAAATTTTCATATCACCGGTACTTGGACTTGACAATGATGTCATAAATACGTCGAAACGTCGTTCTATATCTTTGTCGCTAATATTTCTGGTAAAATGTTTAAAAAAGTGAAGACACCTTTAACGAGGATAATGTATTCACATCCATAAGATGCTCTCTCACGTTACCTTCACGACGACACCAGGATTTTGTACCAAACTCTTGGACTTTCACTAACATGCATTGTCTTTGAGCGAGCTTAATTTGAGCTCAAATTCACGTAAGTTTTGCATGGGTAGCCAATCAAAGCGCACGTTGAAGTTCATAGCTTGCATTTACTTCCATCGACTTGCATCTCCGTTTGGCAAAGGCTAAAGATGAAATTAACACATGATAGTGATGTATGTGTCTGTCACACTTTTGTTGTATAGTCATGAAGTTAGAAAGTTGGACCTTTTGGCTCTTTTTATTTCGTTGTTAGTTACTGTATTTCATGGAGTTTCCGTCTCACGTTTTTTTGGAGTTACTGGAGACCTTAAGCAACGACGACCTATCACTTCAGCCAGGAATTAATGGAGAGCTTAAGCAACGAGGACGCAAACGTCAACGAAAACGTTACAAAACAACAAACTCAATTAGAGAATACAATGACTTCACATGGGAATGCAACCAACCTGGCCACCTTTTCATCGTCGTCTTTAGAAACAGAACGTGAGAAGCTCAGTTCTGGAGTTTTATGGAGAACGCGAACGTTAGACTTTAAATCAGTTCAATCATCGTGTGACTTCAAAAATGAACCCTCTAAGATTTCATTTTCATACACCTGTAGGTAAAACAAAAAAGAAACGAATGAGTTTTTCAAATAAGAAAAGGGAAAACGGAAAATTAAACAATCGTCACCCGTCTTTGTTGACGTTCGCGTCCTAGCTGCTTAACAGCGGAAAGTTGAAAAGCAACAAGCTAAGTCAGAGAACTTGTTCTACCTCGCAGCTCGTCTGAACTTCGACAGGCCATGTTCTGTAGCAGCGTTGACGGAAACTTTTTTATTACCGAAACTGCATTACTTGGCCTTCCGGAAGATAAGCGATACAGTTATCCGTCAAATGTAGGACGTTACTAAAACCTGAAACGGGAACGGGGAACAGGGAACGGTCAATATTTACAATATATACAACGATGCTTGACGTTCTTAATTGTTCGTTTCCCTCAGCCTTTAAAGAATATGTGGAATCTCACACCCTCAAACTCATATTGACCGTTCCCGAATCGTAATGACCGTTCCCCTTTCCCGGATTTAGTAACGTCCCTCAAATGTACCACAGATTTCATAAGTTAAGGTTGGAATAAGGGTTCGTTGCACATTATAGACTATTCTAGTTTTTGCAGTATTCTTTATATATTTCTGTCCTAATTGAAGAAACTGACAGTCCCACGTTGCAATTCAAGCACGCGCGTTATTGTGACTCTCCCCATTTAAGACAGTTAAACAGTATAACTTTTACTTGAAGGTCAATTTTCTTTTTGCAATATTAAGCTAATGAGTGGAGGGCTTAAACGCATAATTATTATCTCTAAAATATAGTTATGTTTTTGTTCAATTGTTTTAGATTGTTGAAGAAGCAAATGAAGTAGAAGCTAGAGCAACAGTTTCAGATACAGCAAGTGAAAGTGTGGTGACTTTTAACACAGAGCTGCACAACAATCCTATCAACAGTTTGGCAACTCTGAGTGATTGTCCAATCAGTGCAGCAGAGTCTGTGTCGGAGAACCAGGAGCTGTTGTTTGGTAAGATAACTTATCATGAAGTTATATATTATTATTCTGCGATGCTTTCTTGCCATTCCGTTCTATTAAATTTCAAGAATAGAAGCGGATTGCCAAACCCAGGTAGACGTTCTTCTTCCCAACATCAATTTCCCTCTCAACTTCTTATTTCTTTGTCCCTCAACAACCGCTCAGATTGACTACGGGTTTCACTGTAGGGTAAAGTGTGCGAGGTTTGTGCAGTTGCTAAGATCTCTGACTGCCAACCTGGAGGTCCCCGCCTGATCGAAGGTTGAACTTTGGGCGGCCTTCTTTCGTCACACCGTCAGTGGACAGGGACATTAAGCGGTTGGTCTAATCTCTCGACGTTCTATCGGGGAACTTAAAAGAACCCACACACTTGTCGATAGAAGTAAGCTAATGCCGGTGTTGTGGTCGGCTAATAACCATCAGAGTGATGGATGGCTGTAAAGGGATATAAGGAACAAAGGTGCAAAACAAGTATATTTAAACTTGTACAAATAAGCATTTTTGTTTTATCATTGTTTCGCCAAATCTAACAGTAGCTGAACTTCGCTAACTAAGTTAATGGAACTTTAGATATGTCACAGGTCAGACTGTTGTGTTTTTTTGAACATGTTGTGACACTGTAGTAATAATTCGAAGCTGCATATGACAGCCATCCGCATGCAAAGAATGGCTTAGTGGCCGCTCAAAACAGGTTGACGGCCTTGTTTGATATCTCATCAATAAGAGTGAGGTTTGTAAAAAACATAGTATATAATGAAAGTATGTACATTTCAATAAGTACAGTTGACCCCTTTAATACGGACACCGAAGGGACGGTTCTAAGTATCCGTATTAGAGAGGTGTCCGTGATACCAAGGTCCCCCAGTAATAGCAAGTATTACCTAGCTTCAGTGCAGTTGTTTTAAATTAAATTTTGGCCTTAACAAGTGCACTTTCTGTAAGACCTCTTACCATACTACATTGTTTGGAACGCCGTGGAACCGCGTGTAATGGTGTTAAAGTTTGACAAGAACAAATCGATAGTAAACGTTCGCAGTTGTGCGTCGGTCTGAAGTTGTTTGGTTTGTAGTGTATAAATCTAGTTACAGTAAAAACCCGCGTGTTATAAGAACCTAAAATTTAAGAACCTGTTAGGCTAAAATTGCAAATTTAGACCCCTTTTGCATAAGATCTTGTTTTAGCCTAGAATTTGAATCAGGTTTTTATTTTGAGAAATCCAGTCAAACACTGATTTTTTTTTGGTGAAGCGATTTACTTAATGTGACTGCATTGTGCGGTTACGGAGTTAAGCAATACGATTACACATACAGTAGAGTAGAAAACCTTATGACATCGCAGCATCAGCACAGGTATGTCTACCATAGGTTTTTTTTTTCCTGATGTTGCAGAACCGTCGTATGACCCAAGGAATTTCTTCATCACAAAGTTTGGAAAGCGCACATATGGATGTAGTCGTTGCAGCAAGTCATTTTCAACGACCAGTATTCTCAAAGGCCACCTCCAGTCACACAGGCAACCCATCCCATATCCTTGCCGAAATTGCAACAGGTCGTTCACTTCTTTTGACAGATACTTGAGTCATCGCTGTAGGGTCAAGAAATCGCGTGAATGTAATCATTGCGGCAAAGCGTTTTGTAGCGTTTTCGCTCTAAGGAGACACCTTCGTCTGCATACTGGTGAGAAACCATTTGAGTGTCAACAGTGTGGGAAAAGGTTTTCAGATTCCAGCAATTTGAGAGGTCACCGTGAATGGCATACGAAGAACAAGAATGTATGTAAATTTTAATTTAGTAATTTTTAGCCTGTGCAAGAGTTGGTGATGGGCTCTTTGATTGTCTTTAAAATGTAAAAAAGGAAGTATCATTAGTTCTTATAAAATCACTATTATACTAAAAGTCTCGATACTTTTTATAAAAGATTGTTAAAAAATATAAAAATATAAATCGTGGAAGTGTTTAAAATAATACGTGATCAATAAGCTAATTTAAAAATATGTATCTTGATTTAACTATAACCACACCTATGGAAGGAAAGAGCTTAATAGAGTTCGGCATGCAAGGCATTCCGCAGTCTTGGAGCAGCAAAAGAAAAAAGTTCTTGATGGTGATGATGATGATATCCACTTTATTACCATTTTGTTACATAAATTAAATTAAGAATATATAAATATATTAAACAGGAATTGGTAAAAGTTACTCAGAATAACCGAAAAGCTAAACAAGGCTGAGTAACTTCATAGGTTATATTTGATTATTGTAAAGTATGGCAACAAAGCTAACATGTACAAAACAAAAGCAATGGTTGACATGTATAAGCAAGCAATAATAACAATAATAATAATGATGATAATAAATAAAGGAAAATTTACGGACGGAAATATAGTATGAGTTGCTTGAACGTAGAGTGCGGGCAAGAGTGTGTTGGTGAACTAGGGGTTCTATAATGAAGATCATACGCATTACGTCTTGAAGATTCGACTGTAATCGTCTTTGGTAGGAGAAATTAGTTTGACTTCCTTTTGTGAAACAGCTATGAACAAAACAATATCGCATAACTAATTCTGATTCGTCACATATTTATTTGGCCAAAATATAATATAATATCAAAGTACAGTACATACTGTAATGCAGCATAAAATAACATAACAAGGATATAATAGTATCATTTAAAATAGTATATCTGTTGTAATTCTATGTAGTGTATTGTAATGTAATATAAATTACACTTTCAGACTCGTGTAGTCGCAAGACAAGTACAGTATTAATTTCACCCGCAGATAGGTGAGCCTAATCGAGGCGGGGAAAAGAAAATAAAAAATTACAACTTTTAAGTCATGATATAAAAAGAAAAAAGAAAAATGAATACAAAAGGTTACAAAAATTATATCAGAGTGTTTGTTTAGAGTTCATAGAGAAAAATTTTGAAAAGTATAAATATAAAGCATTTCAGCACTTGTTGAAATACACAGACTGGTTGACACGTATAAGCTAAAAGATTTGAGAAAGGTATTAGTAAAAGAAAAGAAAGTTGACAGAGTTGCTAAGTCTGTTTTATTTCGTGGATAATTTGGGCGATTTCAAGATAGTCGTCAGCTTTTGATAATATCTCCACAAGTCTATGTTTTAGTTTCTTTTGAAAATTAAATTTAGATAAATTTCGGAAGTCAGAAGGCAGAGCATTCCATACTTTAGGACCTGTTCTTAGAAATGAGTTGCGTACTTTTTCTAATTTAGAATGTTCAATATAAAAGTCATCTTTAGCAGAGGATCGGGTTGTGTAGTGATGAATATCAGTTATTTTAAGGAATGAATAGGTAATGTTCGACAAGATCTTCCACTATCACCGATACGCACTTACAAAAAGAGAAATATCAAAAATATTTGAGAATCTACTCTTATGACTTGCAGCAAACTGTTGTTCAACAACTGGCGCAGTTCCAGGTGTGTTATACTTTAAAAGATTGAGTCCCTTAGATCTCAGTTTTACACACATTTGTATGACAAGTTAAACTACTTCTTCACACAATACGCTTTTCAGTTAACCTTGTTTTTCCCTGGGACTCAAATTCTCGGCTCTAGACTAAGTGATTACTTGTTCATGTTGTATCTCGTTCTCGGTCAGTAGAACAAATATCACACGTTACTGAACACACCTCAGTGACACAGCGGCATTGACAACAAATTCCTCCTTTTAAATCAGACAGTATTAATTTATCGTGAAACAAGAAAAGTTGGAGTTCTTATTTTCCATGAAGGCTTGTAATTGGTGTTTCGTCGTTGTCCTTGTAGGGCTCGAACAATGTGAACACAGGTGGCAATCCATCAACAGCTAACAAAAGAGCTACAGATATCGAGCCGCCTGTCGATCAGGGGCAGCACCTGGTGGCGACGGACACAGCTGTTTCAAAATTTAATGAATGCACAGAAACATCAGAGGAGATCACTACCTCACACGTTGTCAACGAGGGTATCAGTAGTGCAGATCGGTTCAAGGGCCAAACGGACGGTGTTGTAGTCTCCAGTGGAGCTAACGAGGCGCGGGAATTTGAAGTGAACGAATCAAAGAAGCGTGGAGAGTATGAGGCACGGGAAAATGGAGAGAATGAGGCACGAGAGAATGAGGCACCGGCAAATGGAGAATACGAGGCAAGGCAAAGTGGAGAGAATGAAGCACAGGAAAATGGACAGAATGAGGCACGGGAAAATGGACAGAATGAGACAAGGCAAAGTTCCTCAGTTAGCTCGACAGAATCCTACCCAAGTGAATGTAGTAATAGCTCCAGTACCTTGATGGAATCAGAACTGAACATCGGTTCATCTCGATCTAGTAACAGTACTGGTAATGTGAAAGAGTCTGTGGGCGAAAGAGACGACGACATGTTGTCCTCGGCAGATAATCAGACAGGGCCAAGTGGTGCAGTTGATGCGGCTACTTCAAAAGTGAATGTTTGTTCCAGTGTGCGCCCCAGAAGTTCGCTTGTTTCTGAAAACAATGTTCCAGCTATTGTCAACGAAAATATTAGCACCGAAACACAGATCCAGGAGCAGACACCTGGTAAGTGTGCAATTTGGTACATCTAAAATTCTTTTTCCGACCTCTAACAACAGTCAAGTTTCTTTTTTTCAGTTGCCGCTGGTAACATTGATTACAGAGTTGTTTTTCTAGCGTTACAAATATCAGCGACAATGACTGGACGTTCAAACCTCCAACAGTCACACAGTTTTGAATAGCTCGTATCTTGTCGCAATTCTTGTTTTCGTGAATTTTTCATTATACGTAGAACTCGACCACATCGGTCGCCTTCCGTATCACAAATGCAATAGGGACCCGAGTTCGACTTTGAGTACGACTTTTTTGGTAAGACCAAATTATTAACTGTTGTCTGCAAAATCGTAGTCGGGTCAAATCTCGTTGTCGTCCTCTTGTTTACTACAAGGATTGATTTCTGATAACTCGTAGTCAACAAGAGTACTCGTATTCGAACTCATAGTCGTGGTCAGATCTAAATGTCTCTATTAGACTTATTGAGCCGGAAGTTTGGTTGGGTTTTTTTTTGACGCTACTCGCATAATTAAGGAAGATAAGTTTTAAGCGGAATTCAGTTTGTTTACAGATTAAGTGGAAAAAAATCAAAACTTGATTTGATGTTCGTTTTTTCTTTTTGTTTTCTACACAATTCAAATTCTTGGTTACTGCATCTCAAATGTAATGACACAGATACATTGCACATGTATACGGTATTGACATACAGATTGTGCCATTCAGTCTTGCCAGTCAGAGATGAAAACTATATTTAGTCACCACTGACAGACATTGTTAAAATGTATTAGTATACAAAGTTATTTTCAAAGAACCAATAACGAACGCACATGACAGTGATATATAGTATTTCACGTTTGCTATCGGCTGGTGCTTATTTTGTAACTTTTTATCCTGGCGCACTTGTAGCTTTGTAGCGTTTTTGTCATTTCCAGTATTATTAATACTAATTATATGAATATTGGTCAACAGTATTAACCGTTGTGGTTGTGATTTAATATCTGATTCATTGCTTCATGGACCAGAAATGTTTAGTTCGAAAACATTAAAAATACCAACATTCGCAAATTGATTATGTATTGATCTTAACTAACTTAGATAAGAATTCCTATTTTGCGTTAATAGTGAACGCCACCAAAGTGCAGACAAAAGGGAAGAAGATATTAAAATTGGGAAATTTTATTAGTTAAAAATATATATACAGTTTGAAATGCTTCTATTGTAATTTAGTGACATAGCCGGGGGTGGCCCAGGGATCGACCCAGGCAAGCCGCTGATACGTGCATATATGACCCGTTACTCAAACTCATTTCTCAAACTGTTTTTATTTTCTCTGCTAGGTGCACATTCCAATGACCAGCCCAGCTCTCGAACAAAGAAGATGAAAAGGCATTTGTGCAGCTACTGTGGAAAGACCTTTTCACGTTCCTGTGGTCTTAAAAGACACGTACGCTTGCACACTGGCGAGAAACCCTACCAGTGTGAGTTTTGTGGAAAGAAGTTCTCAGATGCAAGCAACTTGAAGGGTCACACCAACGCACACAGGAGACAGCAGGAAATGGCAAGTTCTTCTGTGAAATCTACCAGTTGATGTTTCTGCTAAATGTTGTGCACCTTAACGCAACGGGAAGCTAGTTCTTAGGGGAAATTGTGGTTGTGCATTGTTTAGAAAGACAAATGAAAAACGGAGCGCAAAACGGCTAATGACGATCTCAGGTGACTTGTCAAAATACTGCAAAATCTCGATTTTTTACACCTTCACTCTCCCCAAAGCTGATCGTACTTAAGAATTGATTTTCGCGTGAGTTTGATGCCATGAGAATAGCTACGGAGAGGGGGAAAGGTGGTATAGCGCACTGATTAAGCTATATTTAAAGATTTTGTAGCCAGTACAAGCTGTCTTGTTCTGTTTTCTCTGTCTATCCGAGAATGTTTATGAGAGTCAATATGTATTCGGTTCTAGTGATTTGAAAAATATTGATTCTGACTTGATAAACTGTTATGCTCACTACTCAAGTAAAAATTGGGAACGGCTAAATTTGGACCTTTTCTATTATTTGATCGAATACTGTATGTTTCGTGGAGAAAAGCGTTGCCTGTTTTAACTGCAAGTTGCTGCAGCGAACGGTCGCCAGGTGTCTTGTTCAGCTAGTGTTGGTACGCCTTCTTGAATTCCTTAAATTATACTTCTGAAATAGTACTGGTATTTTTCTTTGACTTCTAGAGATGAATATATTTTTATCTTTGGCTTTCCCATCTTGTTCATGTTGTAGTGTAGACATTATTGACTGCCGCTGCGTAAAGCATCCCAATCTTCCATTTTGTATGATTTCAAAACATTGCTAAAAAAAACTCCTACAAAATCTAAGGAAAACTCACCTGGAAATTCCCGTATTTTTCGAAACTGTAAAGGTGTGCGAACTTTATTGGGACATGGTCTTACGAGTTTTTCTCTTCAGATCATATTTGCCAGCTCATCAAAGACAGTGAGTAGTTCGAACTTCGTGGAGAATGTTACTAATCCATCAGTTGCCGGAGAAGAACAAGACGCTACAGCACCTGTGGAAAGTCACCAATCCCTTCTAAATACTCCGCTTAGCAACTTATCGACTGAAAAAGATAAGCAAACGAGTGAAATTGAAGCACAGGAATCACAAGACAGTCAAGAGCACTACGGTAAGTTGGTTCTTGAATGACGAAGAGTGCATCAGACTTTGAAAATAATTTGTTGTTTGTTATGTTTCCTTCTTTTCTTTTTTTAGCTCACCGTCTTTTGAAACGCCTACACAGACATTCACCGAAGCACACATCCAGACGGGCTTTTCCACAGGGAAACACTTGCAACATATGTTCCTTTACGTATCTATCTATCTATCTATCTATCTATCTATCTATCTATCTATCTATCTATCTATCTATCTATCTATCTATCTATC
>JAOBYE010204438.1:0-17288 GCA_025403585.1 Parazoanthus swiftii
CATTCTGTAGACAAAATTCAACGACTCCATCTTAGATATTCCAATCGTTCAATCAAATTTTGTTTTCTTCTTTCAATCGCACCAGCTTGTCCTGTTCAGCAAGTTTGTGATTTAGTTCTGTGTTTAGTGTTTCGAACATGTCACGTTCAACTGCTAGCAGTACGTCATCAGTTGGTCCACTCTGAAGTTCGTCAGTTGTCAATGTTAGTTTCTGTCGTTTTTCTGGTGGTTCAACAGTGTTGTCATTGTCAGCAAACTCTTCAGTCTCTACCAGTGTTTGTAGGTTTTCATGTTCATTGTCGTCAATGTGTCTCTGAATTGTCATTTCCTGATAGATCTGTATCCAAGCTTTTGGATTGATCTGTTGGTCGTAGTCAGCTAGCCAGTTTTGTTGTCTTATATTGTCATAGTAGTAACATCTGTTCAATAGTGCTTGTTTGGCAGTAGGTGACAGGTACCACAAGTGATTGTTTGTTGTGAAGAACATTGGTGTGCGTTTAACTTCACAGTCTGGTTTACACTTAACATGCACCATTGTGTCTTGCCCCTCCATCAGGAGTTTCATGGTCTCAACCTGTTCAATAGTGATAAGTGGTTCTTCCCACACACAGGCTCGTTTGAGTACCATTTCGGCAAAAACAAAGTTAGTTGTACCCTGACTTAGTTTAGCTAGTGCCTGGTTGAAAGGAGCAGTCAAAGATCTCATAATGAGACTTTTTCCAGCATTACTGGCTCCATGTATACACATGCTGTTCTTTTTAATGCCTAGTTTATCGGCTACAGCCACAAACTCAAACATAAACTTGTTCTGGTCAATTCCAGTTTCTTGAAACCATCTCTTAATTACTTTTACACTGTCAACGATTGGGATATAATCCCTTTCGTCATAGTCCTGCTCTTCTAGCAGTTCAATCCAGTCTTTGTTCAGAACTTCAATACCTATTATCTTACTTGCTCTATCACAGTGTTGATAGTAAGTTCTCTTAGAGAAATAATCTCTCTGAAAATTCTCAACATATTTAGGATTCTTTGTTTCAATGATCCGTTTCATAAGCTGATCGCCGTCACTCACTTCGAGTTCCAGCATTAGGTCTTTGATGACCAGCAGAGGGTTGGTTTGTTTAGCTCTATTCTTATCCCTCTTTTGAACATATTTCTTCATGTTCTCAATGTATTCTTCATCAATACTTTCAAACCATTGAAGCAACATAGAGTCGCTTGACAAGTCATAATCGACTTTCCTTTCGCCTACGTGGCAGTAGGCCAACATACTGTTTAAGTTTCTAACTTTCTGGCCAGTAATTCTAAGGCCTTTAATCATTTTAGCTCTACGTTTTAGTGCAGCACCAAATGGACTTGAACTCCAGTCGCTCGTACCAAACTTTGCTCTATAGAACACATGCCAGTGGTCAAATGGATAGTCAGCACATATCTCAGTATCTGTGTGGCTCAGGTTGTGTGTCACAGTCATGAAATCGTACCTACTCATAACGGCTCCCAAGAACTGTTCTACCAGTTCGGAGTGTTCAACAATTACAGTAAAGTACGTTTCGTCAGTACCTGAAGCTTCGGCCATCTTGTTCTTGTCTTGTAACTTGTCTTGACGCTTGTCTTCAGGCTTTTCCCGCTCTTTTGCAGTGTCTGAATAAATAAAATTTCTCATTAGTATGTATTTTCTCTACAAAATTAGCATAAAGAGGAGCTCCTACCTTGTTGCTGACTTCCGCCAACTGAAGCTCATTAAGTCAGCGACTTCCTTTTATATCCATAATTAATTTATTCTTACATCATGTCTCATGTTACTTCCACGTGACCATTACATCATTTTTAACCAATCATATTCACTTCCTGTTCACGTGACTTCCTGTTCATTAACATAATAAATATGACCTTGGTTTTTCCCGCCTTCCGGTTCCCGCCTAAACATTTAACGGTTTAACGGTTTTTTCATTTTCGACCGATAGGAATCTCAGGAATGTAAACATAATTATATATGCATTTTTTACATATTTTGCATTTTTCACATATTTTAAATATTTGCATATTTTAATAAATTACATATTTTGCATTTTTCACATATTTTAAATATTTGCATAAATTAATAAATTAAAAAAAGAAACACTCAACCTAGGGGTACAGACGGACAGACAGACAAAAAAATTAGGGATGCGAAATTAGGGTTGCGATGTTTGGGATGTTGCGCGCGTATTAAAACACACAAAATTCCAAATAAAAATCCTTTGACGAATATTAAAATCAGCTGAAACTGAAATATAAAAAGCAAATTTTAATTACTATCCTAATTATTAATCTAATTAATAAGCTAATTATTAATCTTTCTATTATTATTAAATTTGTTTCATAAACTTGACACAAACCCAGTCGAAACTGAAACTAAAAAATTAAAATTAATTAAACTAGATAATTTTACGCATTGAAGAAAAATAACTATCACACTTCTTACACGTTTTATGAACATAAAGTCTTTTCTCTATTAAACACAATCCTCCACAAACTTGACATTCCTAAATAAAATAAATTCAATTACATTCTAACAATTCTAAAAACAACCTGAATACATGTTTTCTATACCGGTAAATCTAGTTTTACATTCACTGTCTGCACATTCTAAAACGTTATTACTTACTTTTTCTAACTTACTATTACCGCATTTATAACATATAAACGAACTAATTACTTCATTTGTTACACGTTTCCAATACTTTTCATACAATCTTAAGTTGTTTTTAACCGTCAATGTTTTGTTAAACGGGTATGTAAAATCAAACTTAAGTTTTGTACTACATGATTTATACATAAAAGAAATTGTTTGTGCAATTTTTTTCCAATCAAAATAAAAAAAATCAGGATCTTCAATATATCCTAACGTTAACATTGCTTCTTCATAATTTTCTGGCGGATAATTTGCTTGACATGTAAGTTCTCTTTTGAAAAGAGAACGCTGTTCTTCACAAATCATATAATTGATAAAAAGAGCTGCACCAAACTACAAAAAAAAGAACAAAATCTATATTAGTTAAAAAATTTCTGAGGGAAAATGTTTTTTTACAAACATCAAAGCATTTTCCAATTTCTTAAATTTAGCAGGTTCACATCCACAAAAATAGTTAACCAACTCATTCCTCTTTTCTTCCTTCATTTGCGACATATCATAAGAAACTTCACTCCAGTTTATTTTATACCAGGCAGAAGGGTTTGAAACATGTTCAAGTTTTATTTCATTAATTTCAACACTGTAGTGCGAGTAAAAATTTTCAGGATTAGTAATCTCGTATATAAAACGCATTCTCTTTTGTTCGTCTGCACACAAAAATGAAATCAATAGCAATTTTCCAAGCTACAAAAAAAGAAAAAAATCAATATTAGAAGCAATGTTGACCGCTAGAAAATCCCATCATAACAGGAATACCAAAAAGAACTAACTTTTTAATCAACATTCGATCTTTACGCTTATTGCATTTCTTATAGCGTTTTCTAATCTTTTCTAAAATTTCGTGATTCCAATCGCCAACCTAAAAGATAAAAAACATAACTTGACAGCTTGCCAGTTTGAGAAATTTTTTACTTGTAGGACATTCTGCGTTTCTTTTCTGCAGCAATTTCAGATTTGACAACATTAGAATCTAGGATTCTGAAATCCCAGTACTCTGTCTGAGCTTTGCCAGGTTTTTTGGCACCCATCTTTTTGCCTTTAGATTGAATCCAATCATATCGGCCACCAGTATTCTCAATATATTCAACATATTTTTCACCAAGTCTGGTGGGTACATATGTCTTGAACATGTCAGTATTCTCGTTTTCAAGAGTAAATATGTGAGCAGAACCGTCTCCATATTCACTAACATCATGCAGTATTTCATGTTTAACAATGTAATATGATACATCTTCAGGAACTTTGTCCCATTTCTTTACATTTCGATCATCGAATTTCTCAAAAATCTCGTCGGTGATGACTAATCCCTATAAATAAAATAAAAAATTTTTACTTATATTATTAACTAATTTATCAAATAATAAAACAAAATCTTACTTCTTCATCCTCGTCGCAAGTTTCAGCTCCTGCTGGAATGTCTCCTGCATTACTTCCAATCACATTTGCAGCAGCGGCAGCTGTAGTAGAAGCAGCATTGTTGGGTGCATTGGGGGCTTTTCTCTTCTTGTATGTGCGTTTCTTTTTCTCGCCTTGGGGTGTTGCTGCAGCTTGTTGGGTTGTAACTTTCTTTGTTGTTGGCTCGGTGTTTTCTTCATTCTCTTCCAAGTCGCTATCTGCTTGCTGAGATTATTCAGGAATTTCAGTTCCATTCTCATCGACGTACATTTTCTTCAGTCTTCTCGTTTTCTGCAACCACAGCAGGCGATGCTTGTTTTGAAGCCATCTATAATTAAATATAATCAAATTTTAATCTTAGATATAAAATATAAAATACATGTTTAAATAAAATCAAAACACCGTTTACTTTCAATTAAATAAAACCAAATCACCTTTTTTACTTTCAAACTGGGTGTTGTAGTAGATGCAGCAAGTTGCTTTCAATTTGTAGACGTATTCCTATAATAAAATAAAACATGTTAAGATATAATTTAATTTAACAACATACAAACTTTCAAATCTACTCACCTCAAGACGAAAATGTCGGAATGAATGTCGAATTTCGCTCGAAACCTTTATAGAACAATGCCGAACATGCGCAAAATACCTTTTTTCACACTTAGTCATATACGCGCGCGTTTAGGGGGAGGGGAGGTACCCCCCTATTGAATATATTAAAAAATTAATAAATTAATATTAAAAAGGTATAATACGCATGCGTTAACCATAAATATATTAATCGAAAATGCATTTTCCGCTCATTTCTACCAAAATCTTTACTGTTAATCTTCACTCATAAAGCAATTCATTTTATTTTCATAATGAATAGTCCAGTTCGTACACGTTTGACTGCAAAATTAGAAAAACGTAAATTCAAAGAAATAGAAGAAGGAAAAAAGACATGCATTATTTGTCTTGGAAGTCCATCATCACCTGCTACAACTCCTGTAAAAAAACAGAAAAAAGCAGAAGAGCCTTCTTCGAGTAATTCACCAACGAGTCCGCCAACAGTTTCACCTGCACCTTCAGCAGGAGAAACAGAAGAGAATGCCACACCAACCATATCCTTTGCTAACCTACCAACTACAGCAGTCAACGAAGATGAAGAAGGACCGTCTACAAGCTCTGGTAATTCAGACGCTGTCAACGAAGATGAAGAAGGACCGTCTACAAGCTCTGGTAATTCAATCGCTGCCAACAACAAGAATGAAAAAGAGATTGAATATGCTGAAAAACTGGTCGTCATCCCTTGTGAAAAATGCTCCAATTGTGAATCCCCCTCGTACGTTCATCTCAAGTGCCACGATCAGTATATGATCCAAAACCCGTTCAAAGCCGAATGCCCGTTGTGCCGTTCTGCAAAGCATTTCACCTCGGAACAAGTTACAGAAATCCGTAAAAGATTGGGCATGACTGCTGAACGAACGGTAAGAATTATAAAATTTAATTTACCATTCTATGTTTATTCACTTTTAATTGATTTTTATTTTTCATAGGAACAACCATGTCCTTTCGGAGAAACAGTTGACGAGATAGTTAAAGATTACCTATTCTCATATAACGTTAGTTGTAGACATCTTCGAGAATTTCTTAGAATAGTTTTATTTCATATATTTCCTAACTTGTTTAAACAAATTATGTTACAAAAACGTAATGTTGATTTTGAAATAAAATGGCGACAATTTTATAACCATGCCAATTTCGGTCCTATAATATATTTAGATTGTGAAACAATCAAAACAGTTGTTGAATGTTATTATAAGATGCCTAGATTAGAACGTTACCATTTCACAGAACTTGTTGGAAGAAGAATGGTAGAAAAATTAATATTTTTAGATCATACAACTCCTGAATGTCTCAATAATGATTTTTGTAAAGAAATAGCAGACTTTTTAAATTTAAGACATTAATCATTTCATTTTATTTTCAGGAAATCTGTGCTTATTGCCATTCACATGCTATAGTACTTTACCATGTATTGCGCATTTTCTGATTTAAAACATTAACCATTTCATTTTGGTTTTCAGGAAATTATCTGTGACTTTTGCCATTCACATGCTATAGATACTTTTAAAGATAAAGAAGTAGATAGATATTATTATTATTCATTTTGTTTAGAATGTGATTTTGTAGATAGATTTGTTTGTCGTTGTGGATGTCACAATTTTGAAAATACAGAAAGTACTTCACCATGTATTACTTGCACACAATGTTTGTCAACTTTACATGGAAATTCAACAATAATTGCTCATTTATTAATTCATTACCATTACACGTGTTTACAATGCAATTCTGTTTATTGTAATTTTAAACCACTTTTAAATTACCGTAATTCTTATGAAGGTACTGCATGTGAACCACACAGTTTTGATTGTTCCTTTTAGATTTCACCATCAAGATTGCGACTAAAATGGCGTAAAATACTTCTAGAATGGCGTATTTCTTTTGAAAGTGAACGACACCGTTTTTATGAAAACATTTCTTCCTTTTAGATCCCACAGACGTGTTTAAATTGTTCCTACACACCAAACAGTGGCGAATGGTTTAACGTTTTTGCAAGACAGAAATTATCTAATTCAAATTTATGGAATGTATCAATTCAATGTGATGTGTGTGCCTTTACTATCGTTTTCTCTTGTTTACAAATGAAAAAACATTACTGTTTTCAAAAACTTTTATTTTATACTTGCAGTCAAAGGGTTGATAAAACTATGGTTGAATATTTTGCAAAAGAATATTCATATTCATGTTTAAAAAATCTCATTGAATTTTAGACATGTTGCTGTTTTTGCCAATCATGTGGATATGTTCACCCACAAGCAATACAATATGATGTTTATCCTTTGTCACGAAGGAAATGGAAAATAACGATTATATGTTTAATTTGCCATCTTGCATACGAATTTCGCTATATTCGATATGCAGGTGAATATCGTATAATAGATATTGAATTAATATCATCAGGAATACGTGAAGAAATAGAAGTAATTCTTCTTTACGATAATGTTTTTAAACAATTTTCTCATGCTTTAAATTCGCATTATAACACACTTTTTTCTTTATATTTATAGGATTCTACGAAAACAATTTTCCTATCAATACTTGTTTTACTGTTTGTATTAGCATTAGCAATTTTCATTTTCTATTATACTATTTTATATTTTGTTAATTTATTTTAATTTCAGATCTGCCATCACAACGTTCCATCTATATTTAAATTTCATTATCTAAAAGGTGGAAAAAGAAAAACTTATTGTATATTATGTTTTTCTTTGTAGATTCCTATACTATTACAATGTTTTCATGGAGCTAATAACATTTACACTTGTCATATGTGTCTATGGAATATGCTGAATGAATAAAATGTTATCCTGATTGAATTTAATTTTAATTTTAATTTAATTTTTAGATTCCTACATGTTTAAAATGTGATCAACATATGATGTGTTTTGCATTTCCTGGACAACGACATTCACATTATATTACTAATTGTTTATGTGAAATTGTTTTTTATTGTAGTATGACCGGTTATATTCTTGAAGGGTTAGATAATAAAGATTGCGGTTTTGCTCTTTCTATTAAACGTTTTTCAGCTTTTAAAAACTTTGTTATATATTCTTTAAGAAATTAATCATTAATACAATTTAATTTTTTTTTAGTTATCGGTAGGGTGTAGATGCAGCGATTCTATCGATCAATCAACATATATTGAGCGAAACAGATTAATAGGTCCACACATTTCAAGTTGGGTACTTTGGAGTTGTAATAGATGTCATAAAATTAATATGCGTATTTCTTATTTTTGTTATGTTTAATTTTCCTAGATTTCAACAATGTCACCGTTTCTCATTCACACATGTACATTTTGTGGATGGTATAAAGCAAAATTAGTATATTGTACACAAGTTTTTCCATATATACCACACTATCGTTGTTTATGTTGTAATGCTAGAAGTAGACATATGTCGTATTTTTATAGAAATTTTGATTTACTTTCAGATTATTGAATCTACATGTGAACGTTGCGGATTTGGCGATTATCATGAATGTAATGATAAAGAAGTATCTTTAATACAAGAAAAAATTCGTAAAAACAATTCTTATTTTGTATTAAATTATCTTTGTTTAATTTGCAACATTGAAACTATTCATATACATAATATTCGTTGCGATCAGCTTATTATAGAAACGACTACACAAGTCTCGTATTTTTATGGATAATCTCTTCATTTTAATCGCCTTATTCAATTACGTTTCTATTTCAGTGCTCGCATTGCTATATTGCTTATAAAGAACATACAAGAACACAGCTTCGAACATGTTTTAATATCCCTTGTCAAGGAAAGTGTTTACGATGTAATGAAGAACTATGTGGACATACTAGACGTGGATTAATACATTGTTATTCTAATTGTAGAGGATATTTATCTTATTTAGAATATACAACATGTGTAAATATAAATTGTCATAAATGTGGGTTACTAATGATTCTTAATAAAAGTTTTTTTTTAAAACCATGTTTCTCGCTTCTTTTTAGAATGGAGATGCTGTAACATGCCGCTATTGCTATAAATGCATCCTAAACCCGGTCTTGGCCCATTTTAAATGCATCGGTTGCAAATCTGATCGTATCTATGAAGTTTGCCAATATTGCAAATCCTGGCTTTCACACCCAAACAATCACTTATGCGTATTTTGTAGACGAGATTTTCTTAGTGGTTTGCTGTTTGTATTACGACGGCGTTAATCACTAATTAAATTACGTTTCTCTTTTTTCTAGAACGAAGATGGTGTTATACTCACATGCCGTTATTGTCATAAACAAATTCAAAAATTAGTTCTTTTCGAATTTACTTGCGCTAAATGTGAATTTGATTGTTGCTATGAAGTTTGCGAATATTGTTATTCCATTCCAAGTTATTTAAAAATAAATATAAAAAATAAGTTATGTATCTTTTGTAAGCGAAATTTTCTTTATAACTGTTGTTAAAATTTTCTTTTTCAGAATCACCCCTATTTTGTATCATTTCATTGCAAGATTTGTAGAACATTTTGTGCTTGGAGAAACAACAAACGCTATAATGAAAACAGTGAAAGAAAATTCACATGCATTGCTCAATTTAATTTATGTGCTTCATGTTATAGAGATATAATGATATACCGTTAAATTTTTAAATTTTCTTTTTTCCATCAGACTTCATACATATTTCGCAAAAACGACAAATGGATGTGCGACTGCAAAGATAGACTTACTATGAACTGTATGATTATATGTAGAAAATGTTTAGAGAATGCTCCAAATCACATATTGGTGTGCTTAAATTGTGCTTGGACAGTGTTGAAAATGGATGACATTTAATTCCCGATTCGATCTTAATTTTAGATTTCAATGGAAGTTCCACTTTATACAAGACAAAAGAAATGTATTATCTGTCAACAATTGTTTAATATGCATGTAATTATTACTTTAAACGGTTTTTGTTATCAATGCTTCATTTCTCAATTCAATATGCGTATGTATGATTTTCCATTGTAATAAAAGTTTTAAAAACATTCAAATGTGTGCGTGTCAATTCATAATGTATGGATATATTTTATCATAAAAATGTATTCCCCGCCTAAAACACCCCAACCGCGACGTACCGCCCACCGCCCAAAATACCGAAACAAAGACCCAGTTTTCCGCGCGACTGGCTGATTTTTCCTGAAGTGACTCTCTTTACTACTATACGGCTAGTTAATACGGTCACTTACCTTGTGTCCTGTCGAATGAAAATATCTTGCATAAAGCAAGCCACAAAATAGTTCTCAGTGTAACCGGGACGCAAGTGTTGAAGAAAATATTCTGTCACCCGTGACCTGCGGCCAATTATGGTAGTTTGTGACCGGTGTCCAGGTGTAAAATCGACCAAAGACGTGCCAGTTTGACTAGTGTACTTTTAACAATGACGGCCTAAGCAGTGCCCAGAAACAACCGCGGGTTTTGAAAGCACTGGTGCTTGCTCTGGATGACAAGATTTGAAGCAGCTGGTGGCGGAAGGAGAATTGAAATGTCGTAGGGCTGCCAGGCTCAAAGATACAGTGAAAATACGTCAGTTAGCATAAATACCGGTTTGAATTAGCCCAAAAAGACCGTGTGTTAGCAGCCGCATCCACTGGAAAAAAAAAATTTAACCCTATCCTGAATACTATATACTGTCTGAGTGAAGATGATGATTTCACTAAGGAGCATCGTTGCAACTTCATAGGATATAGGAAATAAATTGAGCAAAGGAATTCCAGAATACTATAGACATGGAAGATAGAGAAAACGTTCCAGAACGTAGAGAATGGCCACCACTTCATTCAGTTTTGCTGCATTCGATCAGACAGACGCGAACGGAGATAAAGGATCCCAACAGCCGCCTGGGAAAAAGCAGAAGGTGGGTGACAACTCTGGGAAAAGCGATGGTGATGCTGGCAATAATGGTAATGACGGCGATACTGCGGACGGCAGTACCCCTACTGCTCCAACACCAACAGGAAATCTTGGAATCACTATCGAGCCTAAACACTTCGAAAAATCCTTCCATGGAATTAGGCTGGAAACTTATGCAGAGCAGGAAATTGACCCCCCCTTATTGGTCAGTCAACCGTACGAATGGGAAACTGGCTGGCAACGACTCGACTGGGGGGAATATCTTCAACAGTCAATGAACCAATGGGAAAAATCTGAAGAATTGATGTCAGGAGCAGCAATTAAACTGATTGACGTGTCAGTGGAAGTAATGTGGGAATTAGGACTACTAAGCAGCCAAGATACGGTTGGCGGTGCAGTTAGTGAACATTCTCAGGTAGTCGATCCACCCAAGATATGGTTTATGCATGACAAAGATGGAATCCTAGATGCAGTGAACGAACTTCCAGAACATCCAGATAACGATCTGTTTGACAGTTGGGCACAGGATGTCGCATTAAACAAAGAGCAAGGTTTATTGCCAAAATGGAAGAAAAAATGGCGAGCTAATGAGACAAGAGCAGATCTTCAGAAAGGTAATTTCAGATTCCTATGGTGTGGATTGACACAAGAAATGAAAATGAGAGTACCGTATAGAGGAACATACAAAGTAAACACGCCTTGGATAGGAACACAACCTATAAACATACGTCAATCAACAGACACTGCAAGGAAGACTAACTGGCAGCAAGAATTGATAGTGGACAACACAATGGATGACATGCCATATTATCTCGGCCCAGTTGAACCCCAACGATATAATGTCAATGCGGATGGTTCATTCAAGCAAGATGGCGGACCAAGTCCATGGGTGACCATGCTGGGAGAAGACGTAGATCCACTAGTATCAAATATACTGGCACCTAGAGGAACGTATTACATGCAAGATGCAGACGATCCAACACTATCCACAGGCAACCCAGGAAGGAACGTGAAGACTGGTAGACTGATATTCACCGGTAAACCGGGGCCGTTGTACTTCAGACTTGCACCATACTATGATGCAGCAGGCAATTTACTGCAGTTCTCAGTCCAAGGAACTTTACGCATCTCAAGTAACTGGATGCGCAAATCCAGATCTAAGCTCGTACAACGCCAGCAAGTTAACGTTGTGAAAGGAAGTGGATATGTTGGAACTTGGGGAGGATTGAACGGAAAGGAACATGCATTTAGACCACAGCCAGTTGGCAAGGATTTCAACTAAGACTCTATAAAGAAAGGGAGGAAACACCTATACAAGAGAAATATACTATTCCACCATATTACTATCGAGAAAAACTGGAAGTTGTGCGAAAACTTTTTGAACATTTTAAGCAAGATGCACCTAAAGTACTTATTAAAGTAATTGGAGATAAAATTTCTGAGAAAACCGACTATATATGGAACTGGATGAACATTCCTATTTCATGTACACCACAAAACTTAGTTAGAATGAAGGCTGTTAGAGATTTGTTACTAATTATTCATCCGCTATTGCATCCATTTAGGAATCATATTCGACCATTGTATGTAGGAATTGGAACTTACATTAGAAAATCTAGAGAATGGATAAATAGATGCGAAGAAATTGTTAATTACAGCATACAGTATCCTTTTAACATATTTGATTTCCCTAATGTATGTTCTCAATCAGAAATCAATAGAGTTAAAAATAGAATGTCAGAGATAATGAACTGGTTACGAGATAGGTCACATGTGCATAGGATTGGATATATGCGTATAGTAGGCTTATTACGTCATCAATTAACTAGATACGAAGAATTCTTACGTTTATGTGAAGAGGAAACAGTACCTGAACCAGAACCAGATCCAGACGATGGTCCAACAATTGAACCAACTGGAAACAAGTACAGACCGAATCCTCCTAAATGCGAAAGACGCGGAGGATATGAGGGTAGGCCAGTATGGGATGATTATGCTAAAGAATGGTATTGTATATGGCCTACAGGAGGACCAGATTACAAAATATGGGGTCCAACAGATCCACTCAAACTTATTTGTCCTGTAATCAGTGGAGATGGAAGTTCTAACGGTATCCCTATCACTTACGTAAAGAATTGGAATTACGACTTCGTTGTTCCTATAGGTTTTAGGGAAGATAAAAATAGCAGTACCATATTTCAACAGTGGAGGTTTAATAGATTTTACATAAACAATAGAAGTATTAGGAACAAAGTAATTGCAGCGGGAAACGATTTTGATACTTATAAAAAACTAATGTGGAAATCTGTATATCATAGAGAACAATACTATAAGCGGAATAAAATAGTGTTTCAAGACATAGAATACAATATACAATTAGCGAATGGTCAGAGGTTTCCACCGCTTCCAGCGTTACGCAAGGGTACAGATCCTGATTCTAAGCCAAATGACATTCCAATCACAGAATGGCCATATGAAATAGGATTGACTGCACTTCAGAAATTCAAGATAGAACAAGTGTATAGGTTTTATAGAGTCTGTAATCAACCTCCTTATTTGAATATTGTGCCATATAAATATTGGCCAATTGATAACACTCTAGTGACGTTTAACGAGATCCAGACAATCAGAATGTATCATTTATGGGATGATGATGGTCCAGAATTAGTCTTTTATGATTATCCTAGAAAAGGAAACAAGTCTAGAATACTAACACCATCAGATTATGGATGGTATAAGATGCGATATACAGTAGGGTTCATATTTAGATATAATAGAGAAAGTAATCGTTTGAGAGTTCCAATTGACTATCCAGGACAAGTTGCGTTCATGCGATATTTTAACAGTATTAATGCTATAACATTTTCAGGATTGTATTCAGGAATGACATGAGACTTGTAACGTTTACACATTTATTGATGTTTGTTACAATAAAAATTACCCCTTATATCAATGCAATGTCCAATGTTCTTTTAACGGTTTAATCAGTAAAATATTCTTCCATTTCATCTATCTCGGAAGTATACATCCTTCCTTTACATACAGTAACATAATCGACATTATCCCATTCATTGTGGACCCCAATACACATCTGGGGATTTTTAAGGCAGCATGTTGTAAGCTCTATTTCTCTATCACTTAGTCGTTGTTCTATAGTTGGATCAAGGTTACGCTCACAGTCACATTCTGTTCCATTAGGAGAGAATGCACAACATCTCGATCCATAAATCTTATTTCCTATTGCTACTTGCCTGGCCATTAACCAGTATCTGTAGCATGGCTTCAATTGACTGAAATTTCGCCTGCATCTCTTTAATATCTCTTCTGCAAGCGTCAATTCCATCTGTGTGAACATCGACTTTACCATATCCTCCATCCTGGGTTTCTGCCAGTTGTACCCCGACTTTATCGCATGCTCCTCCACTGGTACACACTCTTGATCCAGTGTTTCCATTGTTATTGGCCGGTGGATGTTCATCCAGGTGGGGACAAACTTCCATGTCTTGTTCTTGTTTTTCGGGAATGCATCCTTGTTCTTTAATACCTTCGTCACTCGACGGTGATTCTGACGCTCTACCATCGCATTCTGACGCCGTAGACGGCGGTTCAGTTTCCGTAAATCTGACTCTTTTGTTGGTGTTGCTGGATGCGGCGGGACGAATTCGTCTTCTTCTCTTTCTAAATCTTCCTTTGTGAAGGATTCTGCTGGGATCTGTTGATTTTCCTTGGTAACTTTCGCTAATGAGGCCATCTTTAGTAAGGATACTTGGTGCAGGTGTCTCTTCATCAGATGAAATTACTTTCTCTTGATCTTTGATACATTCTATCGCTTGCCGTTGCTCTTTATAGGCATCTTCCAGCCAATCCAGTTTGAATTCCGCCAGCTCGTCTAATTCCATCGCTTGTTGAATCAAGTTGTTTGTATTCATAGGAAATTGGGAGTCTGATACAATCTCAACAGGATCATCTAACTGATCTATAGAGTTTAACTCTACTACGACAGGATCTGAATTTCCTCTTTCTACCTCGTCTACATCATCCATAAGCTGCTGTTCTGTCTGGATAACATTGCCGTCTGGTTGATCCATAGATTTCTGCCATTCAGAAAATTCTGGCATATCTTCCTCTTCTGACAATACTGCATCCTCGTCTTCTTTGTCTGACTTCTCTAAATCTAACAATTTGTACAGTTCGTACCATACCTTTGGATTGAGAGCCTTCCTGCCAAACCATTCCTTCTTTGCTTTCTTCATTCCATTGTATATGAAGAATCTGGATTCTATTGCTGCCTGTGCACTGGATGCATACTTCCAAACATCGTTGTTTGAAGTAATAAACAGCGGAATCCTGTCTATCCACGCATCTATACTACCCTTGACTTGTACTTGTGTTCTGTGACCTTCACCTATTTTCTTCAGCATCTCTACTGCACTTGGTGTGAGACAAGGCTCTTCAATCAGTGCAACTCGCATACCCTGTAGTGATTGCCACATAAAACCTCCACTATCACTAATTTCTGCAGAAAACTTAGCTAGTCTGGATAATGATCTTGCAATATACGACTTACCAGAACACGGTTCTCCCTGAAAGATGATCCCATTGCGCTTACTCAGACTCATATTGAATACACCAACAACTTGTTTCACAAGAGTTTTTAATGTCATACCGTTCAAACTGCATATCTTCTTTAGGATTCTGGCACTGACTAGAACGGTGTGAAACTTTGACAGATCTGGATTGCATTGAGCAGTGCATTCTTGCATTGTAAACATCTTGAAGTCGTTTCTCACCATGCGGAATGCTTTCTTGACCAATGTGTTGTAACTCTGTTTGCTGTATATCTGTAAATACTCTTGATCTTTGGCCATGACCTTCATCAACTCATCTGCATCATTTATATCGTTATACATTATCATTTCCTTTAAGGTCATGATGTCAGCATACATTACAGGAATCTTCTCTTGGGCTCGTTTGGTGTCTCTGCGTGCAATATAACCATCCATAGAATCTTCTGGAATGATATTGGCCAATCTGATTAATTCCGGTTTTATATGTTGTTCTTCCAACCGTCTTGGCGGGCAAAGGATGTATGAAATGATTGAATCCAACTTGCGAACCTTCTCAAAGCTTGCATTCTGGTCTTGTTCTTTCTTGATTGTCTTGAACAGGCTTGAATTCCAAAACGATCCAAAAAGACCAATTATCACATGATAGTGATCACCGATAATTTTAGTTCCTTTGCATTGTGTATCTGCATTGCATGGATGGTAGGATACGATATACTCTTGTATCATGGTACTGGATTGGATGAGATCTTTGTATGAATCTTTCCATTCCTTTACACAACCGCATACATAGTGAGAGCTATACGGTATAATTACTTCGTACGCATCGTACTCACGTTGCCCGTCTTCTAAGATTGGAACCAGATATGCATATGCAGTCTCTGTGATCTTCACTTTGTGTCCGGTAAATACGAGTTGGATTGCTTTCCCTTGTTCGTTCTGGAATGCACATGACCATTTGATAGGATTGTCTTCTAGTATAGAAACCTCTTGGCCTGAAATATCTTCTCTGTGTTTCCACAGTAAAGATACATTAGATCCTTCTCACTCCATGTCTAACTCAGAATGATTTTAACGATATAATGGTTATTTATATATCCTACATCGTTCGTGTTTTCCTCTGCCGCTGTATTATCTTTCTACATCTTCCCGCCACAGGCGGATGATCGTGACATCATGGCGGGAGTTTTGCTGAAAACGAGGCTTTGGCCGCGCTCGCCCCAGGAAGATTGAGTGAATTTTGGATTGGATTGAATGGAAAAATGTACAAGTAATGAATTACATGTGTATTATCGCTTTATTGGATTGAATGAATTCGAGTATTGAATTGAAAGAAAACGATTATTGGATAGAAAGAATGTACACGCATTGATCAGGATTGATATTTATGCGTTGAATTGAATGCATAAAATGATTACATAGAATAAATAGGATTGCATTGAATGAATTTGTTTCACTGAGTTCTGTTTTACAAGTAGAACATCCTTGTACGCAACTCTCAAGTTTTATATTGTTGCCAGGTATGGTACGGTTGATTATACATGTTTCAGGAGCTCGGATTACGACCGAATGGGGTTTTCATTATAAAACGTGGCATATCTTTCTTCCAGATAACGTATTATAACTTGGAACATGCTCAAAACAACCTTGTGTTGTAGCTACTGAATCAGTAACGAGCGTCACGTGTAGGAAAATAAATATTCTTTGTGTGGCCACTACTTTCTAATTACACTTGCAAATTGCTCAGACAAGTTGCGAATCAAAATACCAAATTTGTTCCGTTACATTTCAAAGCTGCACGCAAAGGAACATCCGGTATGAGTGTAATTGTTTTGTTTAGTTAATTAAGAAATGGTCCATGCTTAGCGTGCGTCTATCAAGTTATGGATGCACGCAGGAAGTTGGGAGAGCACGAGAGAGAAGCGTTAGAGTGACACCAGGCGAAGCCGAGTACGTTAACGACTACGTTGCTGAAGAATGGAGCACTGGCCTCACTGATAACAAACCTGCTCTGTCTTACTTTTCTATTTGTAGACTTGAATATTATCTGCTATTGTGTTTCTACACAAAGGGCAATCATATTCGTACTCTATCATTCGCATCGAGCATGTGTTGCGTGTTGGGTTGCCACTAAGGCGGTCACACAAAGTGAATAAACAGACACACTCGCTGCTCAACAAACACGTACACGCAT
>JAOBYE010204549.1:0-17287 GCA_025403585.1 Parazoanthus swiftii
TGTTGTTAGTAGCAATAGTAACGTTCTGGGCTGAGTCCAGTGTTGAACGTGCGTGTGGTACATGTGTCAACCTAGTACGTTGTTGTTAGTAGCAATAGGAATGTTCTGGGCTGAGCCCGGTGTTGAACGTGCGTGTGGAACATGTGTCAACCTAGTAGGTTGTTGTTAGTAGCAATAGGAATGTTCTGGGCTGAGTCCATTGTTGAACGTGCATTTTTCTGAGAAACGTCCATATCGCGTTTTTCGTGGGCCAAATCGATATGTGACCCTTCCCTAAATAAAAGAAAAAAAATTGGCTGGAAGATAAGCTCTCAATTGGAACACAGCAACTGTTAGAGCTGGTTCGGGCCCGACTGGTCCTGCAAATAAGGCCAGCTGCTCAGTTCTTCCTTTCCGGCCTGTAAAAAGTGGAAATTTGGCCAGTTTTAGCGGGCAAAAAAGGGACGCGCCAGAAAGCAACTACCTTACTCTTGACCCAGGGTGGATCCAGTGGTTTTGGAAGAGGGTGCCCGAAAAGAGTATCTGTTCTCTAAAGATGTATTTTCAGTAAATTTCTTAAAATTGATTACCCCCCTTAAATGGGCCTTCGCAGCTAGACCCGACAGAAATAAAACATGGTAGTTAGAAATTATTTAGTCTTAAAACAGATTTTAGCCCTTGGTAAAGTATTCTGACGCTTGTTTCCGATTTTTTTTTGTATTAGTTGCAGAACTAAGACTTTGCGAGGACTTTCCGCTCTCCCTTTCTTGTCCGTCGAAATCGCAGCTTCGCTACCCTTCTCCAGTTGGAGACAATAGCTATCACCTTATGCTGCATTCGGCTGAATACGGCATGGTGTCTACTGACTACTGTCCAACAGACTGTGACGTGTTATCAAAAGTTCAGTTCAGTTGCGCAGACTCTCCAATTCACTGCCACATATCAGACGCTTCCTCCAAGTTGATGTCTCATGAAAGTGCTATATGTTTAGGCAAAACTAAATCTTTTCGACTTCGCTTCTCCTGTCAGCCAAGTAAGTATGTCTTCGTTTTTGATTTCGCTGTCGCAGAACCTTAGTTGATAGAACTAATTGATTGTGAAAGTCAATAAACTTCGAAAATAAGGTGCAAAGCTGGTTTGTTTTCTGCTGAACAAATATTGACCTTGCTCACTACTTTGCTTTACGCTTGAGCCCAATTGTTTCTACTGTTTAACTGTTCATATGCGTTCCAATACTTGTGTTTTGCGCACGGTCAGTGCCAACGAACAAAAGAGATAGAGAACAAAAATGTACAACTAAGAATCGAGACGAGTTTCACAACCAGTTTGTTCTATTAGATATGCTCAGACGAATCGAAGAATTAATAGAGCGATATTCGTTTGACCTTGAAAATAAAAACACCAAAAATAAAACGCGAACAGAGCTCGACCGACGTTTATTGGCTGTGCGAACAGAACGTGAGCAGGAGTGCGCGCTACTATGGACGTGGGGCACTTCATTGGTTTGACGAACTGACGCGTGCAAGCACGAGAAATGCCCCATCATTTTTGCCATTCTCGTGTTTGTAGATTTTATTTCATTGGAAAAACAAACAGAAAGATAGAAAATTACGGCTGAGTTTGTGTTCGTAGCCTTCCTGCTATTGGTTGACGAAACAAATGCGAACAATTTGCGAACGCGTTTTTCAAGGTCAAACGAGTGTCACTCAAATGTGTATGGTCAACATAGTAGTGTGCGACCTATTGTTGATTCACATAGTTACCTCGTTCCCAGGATTTTCCCCTTCAAGCCTTTGCTCGACGTTGCGGAAAAAGAACTACCATTAGACAAGCCAAAGTTCATTTGATGATCAGAGTTAATTGGTTCTGAATCTTGGTAAACTTCAGGGGATGTTTCATACTAGATGCATGGCAACGGTCATTATCCAGCCATTCCACTGATTTTGTAGCAAAACGTCTCTTTCGTGTACATTAGGGCTTGAGTCCTCCACAGTGACGAGGGAAACAGTTATCGATGGCTGTAATCGATAAATAATCGATAACTCAGAAACCCCTTGTGTGTGTCAAGTCATCGATTGCAATCGTTAAAGAATTTTGTTGTCGACAATTAAAACGTTTTCTTTTCAAAAGGAAAAAATAAACTTTGTGTTGCGACAATTAGTTTTAGCCTTCTACTAGAAAGTCATCGACAGCTAGACCAATTTTACGACGTCCTGGAAACGAAGTTCTCAGAGTTTCTGAAACATACAAGCTTTGTGATTAGTTTAGTTCATCAAATGGGTTCCTGCCAATACGCATCGAATCTAAGCTGTCCAAATTTTGAAAACCACAGTACCGGGGTATGGCACATGTATAAATAAGATTGAATAATTTTTTAAACATGGTTGGCAATTTTTCGCGCGCTTTTTATATGGCGCGAGCGTGCATCTATAACTCGACAGAGCACGCCAATGCGTCTATAAAGCTGCAACACTCGGAAGAAAACAAAAAAGATGCTTAGGAAAAACTGAAGGCTTTCAAATGCAAAACGAAATAAAAATTATTAATTGAAGGCGAAGAACAAGAATTAGAAGGAGAACTACCAAACTTCAACTGAGATAGGGATTTCCTTTTCGAAAACAATCCAGTTGGTGAACAGCGGTTTATAACCCCGAATAATACGGAAATGGACGAAATATTGCAAAACCGAAAAGCCAAGAAAAGACTATTAAGTAGAAATGTTTTAAAAGAAATGGTCCATACTTAAGCTGTGCGTCTACAGAGTTATGGATGCACTTGGGAAGTTGGGAGAGCACTCGAGAAGCGAAAGAAGAACTCGGCCGGCTTCGCCTCATGCCACTCAAGCGCTTCTCTCGTGCTCTTCCAACTTCCCGCGTACATCCATAACTCGGTACACACACGCTTAGCATGGACCATTCCTTAAGTATTTTGGAAGAAAGTCAACAGCTAACATTAATGTCAAAGAGGCAGCCTTAGGTCTGTGACAGAAATTTAGCAATAAGGGCTATCGTTCAAGAGAATCTAAACCGTAAATGCCAGTTTCCTGGATATTTTTCACCTTGACATACTTGCTTTAATGTCGTCGGTTTCGGGCAGCTTTGTGGTCATAAAGTTTTGGCCATTTCAATTTCGATTTGCCACGATTTCTACTGAATGCACCTTTGCAAATTAAGAAAAAGATTGTTAGTAGCTTACCATTTGCTCATTTGCATTCGAGAACATTCTGTGCTTTGTGCTAGGTCGAGGTTAGAGCTAAGAGTTAGCTCTAAGAAGCATTGAGTTAGCCTACGATCAGAAACCTAGATTTGTGCTCAGAAATACTTGTCATTATGAAGATCGATATAGGAACGTTTGTTCAAAACAGAAACATGTGCTTGCAAGAACTCTATCTGGGTCTGCTTGTCAAAGTTGGTTTTACTCCGAAATGGAGAGAGTAAAAAAGGGTCGTCAATAAACAAATTTCATACAATTTTGGATTCCCTTTCCAAATTCATCAACATCTACCTTCTTACAATATCAATACAAAACAATTTACTTTATTGCGAGAATGCCGGAGCTGATCACTCACACCAAACTCCCCAAGATTAGTTGAATTACCTATTTCTCCCAACTTGTTTATAAGAAAACTATGGAGACAGGTTAAGAGAATTTACTAACACATCATTTGTTGTGTTTTGGCCTGAAAGGCTAAATGAAACTTGTTTGGAGGTCAAAACCTTCTCCATCTGTGTCCTAAAAAGTTGAAACTTAAAACGCGTTATTAGGAACTTGGGACCTAAAATTTGCAATTTTTTTGATCACTTAAATCAAGTCCCCACCCCGGCCCGGAGGGGCGGTATTTTGACTGGTGAATGAGAAGGAGAGGATGCTTGTTACAAAACTTTTTGACTCATCATTTTGAGCCTCAAAACGTGGAAGGATGAAAAGTTTCGTCTTTTGTAGCGGAACTTCATGTTTAAAACAATGGTGTCAATGATATGATGTACATATATTTTTATTACAAATACCCACTATTGAGCATTACTGACGTAAAATAAAAAAAAAGATGCTAAGATAATAAAAGAAATTATTAAAAATGCTGTGGTTGTAACCAGGCATGTTTAAAATCTTAAAAGTTGATAAAAAAGTTGACTCTGGTTGAACTAGTTTAAAAAGTAAATCCTTTCGGTCACTTCAGTGACCCTCCAGCAAAGGACAAGAACTTAATCAATGAACATATCGACTTTCCTTGCGCTTAACACAATTTAAAGAATTTTTAACTAGCAATTTTTTGAATTTCAATAACCACTTTTTAATTGTTTTTAAGCTTGCTAAACTCATTTTGATTCAGTTCAACTGAGGAAGGTCACTCAGGTGATTGAAACGTTTTACTTTTTAAACTATTTTAACCAGAGTAAACTCTTTTATCAATTTTACAGTAATAAAGAAATAGTGTTAATATATATTGATCGATTATCGTACCCATAGTGCAAGGGGGAATGACAGCATGGACTGACTGGTCACCGTGTGAAGCCTGCGGACTAAGTGCAGCCTCGAGAAAAAGAAGATCTTGCCATCGTCCTATCAGTGCAAACTCTGGCGGCAATTGTAACTCAAACAAGGAAGAAGCAGTTCCTTGCAGCCTTCGTTGTGAAGGTATTACTGAATTATTCTTTTTACCGTTAAGTTTCGATAGTGTTTTCTGAGTTCTACGTTCTGGGTGAACATTACTTTTTGTCAGGTTTACAGATCCATTACTTAAAGGTTCCAAAATATGCGGCTAAAACTAAAACTAGAACAGAACTTTATTTAACGTCGTTGCGCTGGGTTCGTCATGTTTACAGATTCATTACTTAAAGGTTCCAAAATATGCGGCTAAATTTAAAACTAAACTAAACTTTGTTTAACGTCGTTACGCTGGGAGTGGTTGCCTATTCTCCCAAGCCAGTGGCTTAAGTCTAATTGCTCGACGGCACAGATATTGGCACGAAAGTTGGTTTTGTGGAGGGAGGACAAACGGAGAAAAACCCTCGCAGTCAAAAGGAAGTCGACAAATCTCAGCCCACATGCGAAGCCCAGGAGTCAAACCCGGGTTCACAGAGAAGGGAGGCACGACCGCTAATATTCAACCACTCGGCCATCCTGATTCCCCTCCCCCTCCCTCCTCCGGCTACGGTTAACAAATATCTTGAAAACCCTTGATTTATACTTAGGAATACTTAGGTCCACGGCACTTAGGCCCTTCCCAGAAAACAGTTCTATAGAGTCTCGATGTTTGCCAGTCGTCACAGAGTAAACACTTTTAAAAAAATTGTTCTCAGAGACTTTGAGGACAATGTGGTCGTTTCCGAACCCCGCACAAATTACCTCAAATATAGTTTTAGCTACAGTGGTGTGGTGCTGTGGAAGAGCCTTCCAGTCGGGTTGCAGCAGGCAGATATTTTGAACAGTTTCGGAGCTGGTTTACTGTGACTTTTTATTCACTTTTATCTTATAAGATTTGTATAAATAGTGCACATCTCTTGTGGAAAACAGGTCAGTTATAATTAAGTTAAGTGATACTTGCAACTAGTAACAGTTACTTGATAAGATTATCTTTATTAGTGTATATAGTATTGTGATAAATATGGGTTTGAAATTGTTCAACCGTGCTTAATTAAAGATGTACAATAATAATAACAAAAATAATAATAATAATAACAACAACAATTGTTATTATTATTATTGCTATTATTATTTTAAAATTTATAAAAACATGATTGTATAATAACAATAATTACGATTTTTATTATTGTTTTTATTGTTGTTTTTTGAATATTTAAAATTATCATTGTTAAAATTTCTATGTAATACCGACAGCGTGAAAACTAATATGTTGTCTTGTTGAAATTAAAGTAGTAAAACTTCTTTCGCATGCAACGTTAGAACTTTTTTCAGTTTGCTTGTCCAGATCACTATATTTCAGAGTAGTGTCTTTGGACGAAAAGTCCTGGAAACCCTTCGAATTCAGTGCATGAAAAAAAACCTTGGATATGATTCTCAAACTTTCCTTTCCTTTCCTATTGACCTCGTCCTTGGGTTGATTTCCTGTTAAGATTGGCTGAGCCGTTCAAATATGGTGCAGTTAACAAACGCAGCGCGGTTAGTGGGAATAGATTGTTGTTTAATTTTGCGTTTGATAATACCAACGGTCTTACGGTTTTTAGTGAATCGCCAGTACAGTGTTTCATTATCCTTTTGAAGTTGAGAATAATTCATTTCGTGCGTCTCCAAAGGTGGAGAATGACGCTCCCTATATATAATAGAGTAGCTTTTTAGTTTTGACTAAAGAAAGGATATAAGAGCTTCCTGCTGACTTCATGGCAGCAAGAGTATTCCTTTTTTATACAGATTAAAACAGCTAACCACTATCCGACTTTTATTTATTGATTTGATTACTACCTCTACAGTTTTAACATTCTGTTACATGTAGATCCATAAAAATGCACTTCATTTGCACAGGTGTAGGCATAAAATACATTGTTTGTCCAGGGAAGTGTCTTCTCTCTCCCCTAGCATTTTAAGATACGTTTCTTTGAATTAACTCAAAGCATTAGTGTTTTCGGTAGAAAACGATACCATGGAGTCCAATTCAAAACAATAGTCCAGTTTTCTTTTTGTAGTTGCCGCTGATTACAATGACTACATACTCTTTTACTCAGCGTTAGCCTCGACTTGGTGTTAAATTTACAAAAACTACCAGCGAGAACGATTAGAAGTCCGAGCCTCCATTAATACTCAGAATTGTAAATAGCGTATAACTACATTCGTATTTTCGAATATTTAACATCAAGACAAGTCTAACGCCAAGTAAACGAGTCTGTAGTCATTGTAATCAGCGGCCACTACGATTACGAAACTGGACCATTGCTTGCCTAATTTTTTCGGTTTTTTTTTCTAGAAAAAAACGTGACATTGTGCAGTGGAACTGTAACAACGCTCAGCTGCTCTAAATATGAAAACACCGACACCTTGTTAGAGATTCGCTCCGTGGTGGAGTTGAAGGACGAGACTGGACAGTGCCAAGTACACATTTGTCAAGCAAGGCCGCTGACCAACTTTACCGTACGACAAAGCTGCCAAGGACGAAAGCAGTGTAAAATCTCGGCATGCCCAGGACCGGAAAAGCTCGTGAAAATCACTTACATTTGTATGCCCAGTAAGTAGGATATTTTCTGTTGTTGACAAAGTAAAAAACAAAGAAAAGTTAGTCAAAATTATTCAAACGAAAGTGAGTTTCTTCTTAATTTGTTTTATTTATTTTAGCTTCGCCGAGGTTGGTATATACATGTACATTTTTAAAAAAAAAGGTACTACTAGCATTTGACAGGAACACACCACAACAACATATGCCAGTTACTGTGGACTCGGATAGTTAAACAAAAAAACGTATAATAGAAAACCCATAGCAAGCTGAGTAAAACGATGAATGTTAAACATTAGAAGCAGCATTTGGCTGTCTTGTCATAGTTAATAGTCGATACTGGAACCGAAAGGAACTTTGGGTACTTTAGTATTTGGTAATAAATTAAGTGATAGTGAGGGCAGTGTTAATAATTGTGTTATGATGAACCTTCACTCCGCAATATGCAAAGTCGTCAATAGCAATAAATTATGTGTGCTCGTTGAACGCCCATTGTTACTGTCAGTTCTAGTATCAACTATTGACTATGATAACCCTTTTTTGAAACAGCTGTATACTTACAAGAGCGGTTGCATTCGGGCAGGTAGTTTTCCAACTGCACGGGTCTTTTGGCATTATAGGTCGAACTTCTTGCAGAGCAGTAATAACTGTTGATAAACTGCATGTACATGTAGCCTGGTTCCTAAGCCGTTTTTCTGGCTCCGTAGTTGAGTACGAGCGATTAAGACAAGGAAGGAGGCGCTCAGACAGGATAAAGAGAGAGGGGAGTTGTAAACACCTGCAGAAATGAACCCGTGATTTTCTGTGGCAGGCAATTAACTAAATGCTAAAAAAGGACTAATTAGTTAGCCTGTGAGCCGCTGTGTACGTTGCTAGTGTCCATAATTTAAAAAAAAAATAAAAGAAAAACTGAGACTGAAATAAAATAAATCTGTCAGCTCCCTATTAGAAGGAGTTTACACTGCCAGACTAATTGACACTTTAAAACTTCAAAACTTTACTAATATTATTGTTTTTGTTAATGTTGTTCAATTAGTTATAGTTATTGTTATTATTGTAAGTTATAATTCTTTTTTATTATTCTTCTTATTATTAATATCATTATTATCATCACGAATATTGCTTTTAACATTGTTAATTCAGTTAAAATGATTTTGGATCAATTACTTTCATTATTAACACTATATCTCCCTTTCAGTGTACCAGCTTAGTACTTATGAAAACAAGTTGGCCGTCCCTAGCACCCTGCAGTGCTATGATGACATGGTGATAGTGATTCACAAAGTGCATTTTGGGTATTACTCCGCGTGCCCTACACAGTCCCCCAGTCTTGACTACTATCGGAAAGAATGCGAAGGACGCAACAACTGCAAAGTTGTAGCCACCACTGCGTCTTTGGGTGACCCTTGCCCTATCATCTATCCCAAAAAGCTTTATTTAAAGTACAGTTGCCAAACAGGTATGATTTAGGGATTGTTAGTGATATGTTTAACGACTTTATGTCGACTTATAGACGGACCAGTTAATGTCGTGATTGAGCAAAATCATTGTAATTTAAAATCCTTGTGTAGAATGTCATACTAGTGCTGTTATTTCTGAGTAAACGTTTTTCTGATTTTCCTCTTCTTTGTTTACTATTATTAAATAACCCTGTTAGTTTTTACTATGCGTCATTTGGCTGTACAAGTATGCCTATATTAACGATTGTCAGTAAAATACAGGAGTGTCAGATTAATACCTGAGTGCTACGTTTGTACGTGCCAACGTCTTAAAACACCATATTTTACGTGTTGAGCACTTTCACGGGTTACGGGCACTTTGACGGCTTTGCACATGCGCAAGCTCGGATGATAGCGATTGTTTCATAGCCAACAGAAACCACGGAAATACACCCGGGAAGTTTATCCTGACCTTGATTGACCTTTTAAAAGTCGCTCAGATCAGCAACTGTTTACAAGTGCTTTGTTGCTATTCTTTTGTCGTAAGACCTCAGAAATGAATTGGCTTTGTTCCGGGCCGGAACACAGATTAAATTTCTGAGATCCCGAGCATGTGCAAAACTGTGAAAGAATCGTTTTAAAAGATGTTCTATTATTAGTAGACCTTAAAATCCATATAAAAAGGTGTGGGCGCTTATTAAAAGGGTCGGGAACGTAAAGTTATTCCTTTAAGTCTGGTTTCCGTTTAGTTATATCTGTCGTATCAGTCGTATGGAAAAAAAATTCATTCGACAGATGCAACCATATGGAACATCACATACAACCGCCTAATATGACAGATACGGACAGATACAACTTGTTGTGTGAGATAGAATCGATTCTAACTCCTACGACAGATGCAACAGGAAATTTGCATGAAACGACAGCATTTGTTAACGGAAACCATCTCAAGCAACTCATACGACAAATGCAACAAAATTTGCAAAACATGACAGCGGAGGTCGAACGTCGCGTTGATTGTTTGGTCCCTTCTTTCATGGAAGAATGTCAGCGCTGTGAATGTCATTATAGCAAACTTTCGAGAGATTGCAAAACCAAACAAGAAAGAAATAATTGCTGGAAAGCACTGGGCGAGAAGTTCGAAATTATCCCGAAAGATGCGGAGAAAGAGTAGAAGACCATTCGCACAATCTGAACGCGATGGTTACGAAAAGTAAAGCAGGTCCCGTCGGGTTCTTGGAGAAATGCCGTGCCTATCCCAGAAGATTTTTGCAGTCTGGGAAGGCTAGAAGAGCACATAACTCACAGGAAGCACTCCTCCAATTTCGATAGAACTGATAGCAAATTGGATGAATGTCAGTCTCCGGAAACTGAAAGCGACAGATTCGAAAGATACAACTGTATGAAAACCCAAGAAGCACAGCTGTCGAATGAGTCGCATCGAGTTGATTTTGTGCTGCAGAGGTGGGGGGAGGCTAGTTTCATACAACAGATGCGACAGCCAATACAACTATATGGAAACCGGGCTTTACAATCCCAACACGTAAACGCTAGGCCACAAATAAGTGCGGATACGTTAAATCAAAGTAGTCGAACTTAATTCGACCCTAAGGCGGTTCAGTTAGCTACAAGCGCATAAATGCTAGATGACAATTAGCTCCCGGCACGTAATTGTCACCACGAAATACGCTCACGATTTTATTTGTCCAGCTCTTTTACTACGCACCCATACCTTATTTATATTGTTTAAGGGCTCCTCTCACAATAGAACATGTTTTAAGTGCTCAGCACCAGTTTATTGCATTGATCATGTTTCTTTTTAAACTAGTTTATGTCACCTAGCGCGATTACGGCTTTAGAGCTTTTTTCTAGGTGAACAATTCCCTGACATTTTTAATATTGCTTCTTTTTTAGCACTATATTGCTTCTTTTTGGTATATAAGAAGTTTCTTTTGCTGTTTGGATCGGTTTGAGAGAGAGGGTAGTTAGTAAGTTAGTTTATTAGTTTGTTAGTTAGGTAGTAGGCCAATAAGAGTCGTGTTAATAATTTCGTTAGCAATTAAGTAAGTTAGTGCACGTAAGTTAAATAGTTTACTAGTTAGTTGATACGTTTGTAAGATAATAGTTGATAAGTTAGCAAGTCAGTCCGTGAGCTAGTAAGTTAGTTAGTGACTATAGGCAGGTTAGAAGGTTAGTAAATGAATTAGGGTGTACTAGCAGAATACTTTAAAATGAGTTACTTGGTAAGTTAGCAGTTTAGTTAGTAAGTTAGCTAGCAAGCAAGGTTTGCTAGCTGTCAGTATAGTTAGTACGCTAGTGAGTCAGTAAGATATTTAGTAAGTAAGTAAGAAAGTAACGGTACGTAAGCAAGTGAGTCATTTAGTTCGTTGATTAGTTAGTGAGTTGGTTAGTTAAGTTGTTTAGTGATTTAGTTAGTAAGTCAGCCGAGTAAGTTAGTTAGTCAGTCAGTCAGTTAGTTAATCATTTCATAGTTGATAGAACTAATTGGTTGTGTAGCTCAAACAAAGCTGCTTTGTCTTAGGTTGAACTAACCGTGATAGTGTACATTGCTTTGTTCAATGTGTGAGCCTAGTATTTTTACTGGTTAGCTGTTCATTTGCATTGCAATAACTTTTGTGTTTTGTGCACCGTCAACACCAACGAACAAAAGAGATAGAGAACAAAAACATACAACAGAGAACTGGCCGAGTTTCATAACCATTTCTCTCTACTAACTATGATCAGTTAGTTTGTTAGATAGTAAGTTAGTTAGCTAGTTAAAACCGTCACTTTCCCTGAGGGTATTCCCTTTATAAGTTTTGAAGGTTTAGTCAGCTTTTTTTTTAAACTTTCATCTTGTAATGAGTATTGAGAAATTTCTAATTGCGCATTTTTAAGAAATACCAGGGCTCACACGGTCATGAAAAGTCATGGAATTTGAAAAAAAATGGTTTAGGTCATGAAAACATTATGGAATTTTAGTATTTTTTGCCTGACAATTCTATGTTTGTGCAAGTTTCAAACATCCTTCTTGTAACTGAGCGAAAATACGACACGTCCAGAACTGAAGTGGCATATTTTGGTCATGGATGACTTTGGGTCTTGGAAAAGTCATGGATTTCCATTCCTCATTTTCAGTGTAGGCCCTGAATTTATACAGTTATGTAAATGCGTTGTACTGGACTTTGTTCCAGCACAAGAATGAATTGCAAAGACTCCAAACCTTTCTTCTGCCCTGATACGCATATATAAACAAAAATGGCGACTCGATTGATCACGTGATTCGTGACGCCACACGATTACACTTCCGTTTCCGCTTTCAAACATTAACTTCTGCTCATCACTTTTGTATTGTTTAGCATTTGGGGGCTTCTCCGAGTGGGGTAGCTGGAGCATGTGCCCATGTGGGCCAGGTGCGACCAGGACTCGCAAGAAGACGTGTTTCAGTCCCGCAACTAATGAAGGCGGAGCTTATTGTCCGTTAAGTAACACCGAGAGTGAAGCGTGCCACCGAGTGTGTGAAGGTAAGTGCACAGAGGTAAAGCGATACTTTAGTCTTGAAAATCCACAATTGGGGATTTCTTGAGGCGGCTTTTCATAAATATGTATTTATGTAAACAGATTTGGAAAACATTTAAAACTGACTGAATAAATTGGACTTAAGTAACTTTTAGATTAAGTTTTTGCCAATATGGTGGGTTACACTGTCTCCTTTCCAAACTACGAATTGTGTAGTTGCTCCTATTTATTCATTTCTTAATTCTTTTGTATCGGATTTAATATTTCCACTGCATAAAATCAGAAAAAATAAGAAAATAACTTCTTCCTTTCAAGAGGTCACGTGACCCTTTTATGACCAACAGTGCTTATACATTTTGAGCAAATACAAACATTAAACTGCAATTGTCAGGTTTGAGCATTTCTTTCTATTTTGTTGACTGGGATATTCTTTGTAGCCTCAGTGTGAATTGTTTTGAATATTACAAAGTGCTGGTATCGAGAAAAACGAAGGTCTTGCAATGATATTTTAAACATGTTTTGCTTGAAAGTTTTAAAACACAATATGGCCTGTTCTGGTAGAACAGAACATCTATTTTTGACTGTTGAATTTTGTTGGCTGGTTTTAAATGCTATTGCTTCTATAAACCGACAATAGGTTAAACTCTTGTTAACAATTCTTTGCTTTGTTTGCTAAATACACTAACACACGTTTTAACTTGTTTCACTCCAGTGTCTGGACTTCAACCCTTAAACTCACAACCGATTACGTCTCCTCTTAAAATCAGCCTTAAATGGAAAATGAATAGTGGATCCGACGTTGGTTTTGAGATCAACTGGGGAGACGGAAAAAACAGCTACTTGCCGTCTACATATTACGCACCTGAATCTAGTCCCTTAACTATGGAGCAGACATACACTTACTCTAGTGAGGGAAAGCATGTTGTATTACTGGTCGCAAAGAACACAGTAAGCAATGAATCGTTTCAGGCTGAAGTATTTATACAAAGGTCATTGGAAAAAGTTATACTTGAGGCTCCAAAAGGGCTTGAGGTTTTGGAGGCCGGCCTTTTTAAATTGTCGTTTTCTTCGATAGAACCCTTAAACATTTCCTGGAACTTTGGAAATGTCACAATCTTTCGGAACTCTGCTTTGTCGTCGATCACGTACAGGTTTACAACTCCCGGCTCTTTTAATGTGAAGGTGGAAGCTTTTAATTTAGTGAGCAACATAGCATTGTCAACTGTAGTTTCTGTACATCACAAGATAGGTGTGTTTCAGTTTCAAAGGGAAGTATACTATGCAGAAGTGGGGATAACGTTGTATCTATCCTTAATTCTGCAAAACGGAACAGAAGTAACTATTGTAATAGATTACAAAGATGGAACCACAACTCAAATAGTTGCTGATTCCAGCAACCAAAATATATCTACTTCTCACACGTTTAGTGTTTCAGGGGTTTTCTATGTTACAGCCATGGCTTCCAACCCCATCTCTTCAGGCAACGCTTCCACGCTAATAATTGCGGAACAGAGGATCAAAGGCTTAACTGCGTCCGTTACGTGTCACGGGAGAACAGCGCACTGTTTTCAACAAGATCCCGTTGAGATCGTTGTACAGTTAACTAGTGGCACAAACTTGAACTTCGTTTATATTTTTGGAGATGGAACACTTTCCAACAGTACTCTTCTTGTAATAAGACATACATATATCAGCCAAGGGAACTTTACCGCAAAGGTTACTGCTTACAACAACATCAGCACTTCCGCAATAATTCTTCCAACTATCAGCGTACTTGAGTTGGTTCAATTGGAAGGGTTGTCGGTAACTTGTAACGAAAGTGTACAACTTTCTAATATCACAACTTGTCATCTCGAAATCTCGAACGGCACGGGATACAGTTGCAAAGTGAATTTTGGAGATGGTAATACGTTTGCGTTCCAAGATCAAAACTTCTCTTCCATGATACAACACGAGTATAAAGGGAGAGGGTCCTTTCTTATTCAATTTTCTTGTACTAATGCCTTGAGCACAGTTACTAAGGATTTTAAAACACAGGTCGGCTCAGTTCTTGGATTAAAGACTGTACACGTTACCCGTGCTGTTGCAAAAGAACCCCTTCAAATTTCGCTGGAAATGGAATTTAAAGGCGGAATCAAAACTTGTTTTGTTCTTGATTTGGGTGATGGAAGCAAGGTTGGTTTTTATTCCGATGCTGCGAGTTGCGGCGTGAAATACAATGACGTAACGTTTCGTGAACTCCCTTCGGACTTCACTGTTTCCGTTAACCATTCGTACACATCTGCCGGGCTTTATAATATTTCTTGGAGTGCTTCTAATGATGTCAACAACGAAACCTTTGATTCCACGGTTACCATCACTAAAGGTATATGTATTATTCCACAAGTTGAGTTTACAAATTTAAACGATAATGCAAACTCCGCCTTTCAAATTCGTCGCTCAGAACGTTATGCCATCCGTACTAAGTTTATTGTGCAATGTGAAGAGGCAACAGGCTCCAAAATATCGTGGACTATCAAAAGAGAGCTTTCTAGCAATACTTACGAAGAAGTGACAAAACTTACCACCGAGACGGCAGAACTTGTCTTGGAGCCTCTGTCTCTTTCCTATGGATTATATAAAGTGACGTGCATATTTACATTGTTGGGTGTGCCAAACACATTCAACTCCACTGATGGAAGTATTGAAATCACACCTTCACCAATTAAAGCCGTGATTACCCACGGTCCTCTTCTGCGCTTGTCTGTAGGACAGGACGTAACTTTGGACGGATCGTCATCACAGGACCCGGATGAACCATCACGTGGAATTAGTGATATGGACTTTTCATGGAATTGCGTTATTCCTACGAATGCTGAAATTGCCATCATTGGTAATTCTCCAATTTCAAGCTTGGAAGAAGCATTCAGAAGCAATGGTTCTTCTAGTTGCTTTGGGAACGCTTCGGTTACGGCCTTTATTTCAGGCTCGTCGCTTGTTATACCTAAGATATTCCTTAGTATTAATACAACGTTTGTCATACGGTTGACTGTGAAGAAGGCCGAAAGACACACCAGAACAATAGCTGTGGTTCAAATGGCTCCGGAAAGTACACCCCAACTTACAATAAGGTACGTGTCACTTTACATATGTTTCTCTTAGTTGTGACAGTCGATAACACAATCGAAAATGAAAATTTAAGTTTTTGCCCGTATTTCAATGCGAGTGTCAGTAGTAGGATTCCTAAAATGTGTACGCATCTACTAAGTATCGGATAAAACCCAAGATTAATTGCTGAACATATATAGCAGAGTTACGCACAAGTTTACCAGTGAGCACGGCTACTGAATAATTGACAAAACACGTTAGATAATGAAGAAATTAAGCAAACTATAGTAAACACGCAAGCAAACAATGTGAATGCAAGATTTAATTGCTATTAAATCTTCACGAAGTTAATTTTTTTGTGTGCTTGTTGACTCAACATTGTTCGAATGACATAAAATTACAGAGAATTATCAATGGTGGTACAATCAGGTAGAGTTACAAAAAAAAAGATTTGATGATGTGTTTTATGCGAAAAAACCCGAGCATTGAGATCGCTTGTCTGGGTTCTTCCTTGTAATCTCTGTGAAATGGAGAAAGGTACTTATCTGTATTAATATTTGGAACTGTCAGTTGTAGTGCCGTGTTTCATGTATTAAGCTCCGGCCTCTAACAAGCCACTTTCTAACTAAGGTACCAGAAGTTAAATAAGCCCCATTCAGTCGCTAATTGAATCCCCTTCCGTAAGGGTGATACTTTTCTTTTCTTAACAAATTACATACATGTTTTGATGCAGAAATCGGCGAGTGCTTTGCAACAGCTTGCAGACTTTAGCTTGAGACACTAATACTTTTGTTTCTAGATCTATTTACCAGGTCATAAACTGTCTAGCTAAGATTGTATACCTTAACTTTAGTCAGAACTGCTAATTAAATTATCTTGTTTTTTCACTTGTTAGGCCTTTGTTAAGTCATTTACCTGTCGAGATTATGAAGAAAAATAGCTGAATTTCTTAAGATTAGGAAAACTTATAAAACCTTCTAGCATCTAATGAGCCCTCGGCCTCTTCTTATAAAGCCAAATCCAAAAGCACTGAAAATAAGCTCCCGGGAAGCTTAGTAGAGGAAATACGGTAGTTTGCATTATTTCTACGGAACTATTTAAATATTTTGTTGTTGTCTTTACTTATTAGCTGATGTTTGTTTTTTAGTTGTGCTCAGAACTGCCTCAACGCTATAAATTCAGAAGAATTTTTGTCGCTCAAAGGCGAATGCGTCGAGCACTGCTCAGAGAAAATGGAATACAGTTGGAGTCTTTCATACAAGAACGAAAAGTTACCATCTTGGAAACAACGTATCAATTTGGAGTCGCTACTTAACACCAATCCCAAAGCAAACAATCTTGTTTTAAAACCCCGTACTTTGTTACCAGGGGTGCGGTACGTGCTAAGCATTGTTGGAAACCAGCTCGGATTAACAGCAAAAGGTCGAGCAGAGTATTCTTTTACGGTTAACTATCCACCATCCAATGGCACATGCAAAGTTAATACAACTTCAGGCAAAACTCTGGTTACCTTGTTCTCGTTCGTTTGTTCTAATTGGATCGATAAAGAAGGACACTTGCCTCTGAAGTATGAATTTAGCTACAAAGACCCAAATATGGATTTGGAGCGATTAATTCTTAGCAGTGATTACCCAAGAGCCTCAACGGTCCTTCCTGTTGGAGACAAGAAGAAAAATTTCACTCTTCAGATTGTGATAAAGATTTGTGATCGCTACGATGCAACCAGTAGACGCACTATAAATGTCACGGTTTGTAAAGCGAAATTACTTTGGAAGATACTACATCTTTTTTTAAGTTATTACCTTTGCATTGTTAGAGATTTAAGATATAAGTGGCAGTAACTATAAGCAAACAAACAAAGTATTACCTATGTTGCAGATCGTTCTCCCTCAGTTATACGATTTAAGATTTACAGAAAAGCCCCATTTAGTTTCGAATTTTTTATAAGTATTATTTTTGATTGCAATACAACGTTCAGTTTTATGCTTTGTTTTAATTCAGGGCCGTAGCAAGGGGTAGGGCCGGGGGGGGCCGTGCCCCCCCAGTTTTTTCCCCAGCAAATGTGTCAAATGTATCAAGCTCAGAAAATTGCTCCAAGTTT
>JAOBYE010204660.1:0-17283 GCA_025403585.1 Parazoanthus swiftii
ATATATATAGATATACGAAATTTACTCGTTGATATTTACCTTGACTGTGAGTGATTGTATCCTTGTATCTTTGATACTAGTCTACTGCAAGGTATAAAGGAACTTTTTTTGCGCCTTTTTCTTAGTGCCCAGTTCGAAGACTGGAGACCGAACTTAGCCACGCTTCTGCAACCAATTCCATTCCCAAAAGAGTAAGTGTAATGTAAAAGTTTACTATAATGGTGTCATGTTGTGAGCGACTGCCATTATTGTAGTTCCTGCTGCTTTTTAGATATCTTGCGTCTTTTACTTCTCACCGGCTGAAGCCTTCAGGTTGAAAGGAAACGGAAGACTTAGACTAAACCGCGTTATGCACGCTACATCAAATCATTAATAACTGAACATTCTGTGGTTGCTTAGACAATAAGAGACAATAGAAGTTTTAGCAACTGCATCTATTAATAAACCAGTTGGGTATTCGTAGTTGCCGCTGATTACAATGACTACATACTCATTTTCACGGCGCTAGACTTGACTTGATGTGAAATACTCATAAATACCAATGTAGACATGAGCTATTTACAACAATGTGTATTGTTGCAGGCTCGGACGTCTAATCGTTCTAGCTGGTATTTAGGTATATTAAACACCAAGTCGAGGCTAACGCCGTAGAAATGAGTCTAAAGTCATTGCATTGTAACCAGAAATTTAGAGTTGAATGTCTCAACATTACTTTATCAGTTATACTTTTGTCTTTTCTGTCTTACAGGTCCTTAAAAAACGAAACGTTCGCCCTGTAAGTAAAACAAACACATATTTTGTCATGACTTTGGTTGTGATTGTGACTATGTACTGGTTACCAGTTTTGCTTGACAGATTTATGACTTTTTAAAAATAAACTTATTTGTACTTTGTGTTTACAGTATGTGTATAGGCGGATTTCAGCTGACGTGATGTTTACAAACAAACCTTTTCAAATCGCAACACCCTCGAGACATGGTACAAAGAAGCCTTTGTCTCGAACAGCCAATCAAAGGCTGGTAGACTCATTAATAACATTAACTGAAATCCTTGTTTTTGCTTTTCTTTTGTTGTTTTTCGTCTCTAATGGCACTCGGTCTTACTTCCAGTTACATTAGTGGTGTTATAAAAGCCTTTGCAGACGACTCAAGATGTGAGGTGAGTCAAACGGGATTTCCTTTGAGCAACGCAAGAAAACTCTAAAGACAAAGATGATTTGAACAGTTTTTAAAGCATTAAGTCATGGTCCGAGTAAGAACTAGGCAACCGTCTATTGTTCTGCGGCATTTCGCTTTCCCCACATTAAAATGGTTAGATTTTCATATTGAGAGTACAGTAACCTATACGCAACATGTTTTTGAAATGAAATGTAGTAATATTTTACTTCAAAGCGTCGTTTCTTTTGTGCTTTAAGATTTCATCCAATCGTAAGACTACAAAACAAAAGCCAAGAAAAGATTCGAATTTTTTGTGTTCCCCACGTAGAATTTTTGTTTCATTTAAACTCTGAAGAGTTTTTACTACAAAAGAATGAACTAGTGTACTAAAATTAAATATATGAACTAGCTGGTGAAGTTATCGTAGATTTTCATGTTTTAACCAATGAGGTGAACGGTTTAAACAATATCGCAATTAGCACCTTTTTGCATTCCTTGCCGTTGGACTGCCTAGTTCTTACTTGGATCATTACTTAATGTCTTTGTGACTTGATCCACTGGTAGTACCTTGAGATTGAACGAATTGCAACTTTACAGGTGCACGATTCTGTCCTTGTTACTTGTGCCGATGGTGGTGCCGTGTCATTGAATGACTTGCAAGTTTACCAAGTTGTCTTTGTGTCGTTGTGACTTGTGAAAGTAATACTACCTCATTATTATTTGAAATGGGTCTTGTGCCAGTGATCACCATGAGATCGAATAAATCTTAACGTGTATGTTCATAGTTTTATCTTTGTTACTTGCGCCATTGGTAGTTCCTTGACATCAAATCTTCATCATTTGATCAATTTTTCCTCGAGACTTATGCCAGTGATAGTACCGTGTTAATGAATAAACTAACAGTTTTTTACCAGCTCTAACTTCCAAATCATTATTTAGCATAAAAATATCGAAAAAATCAAATGAACACCTACGACTTCTCTGCACTTTATTACAATTAAGAAAGGTTTGTGACGAGAGTTACAATGACAGGGCGCTGCATGAAAACGAAAGGGCGCTGCATGAAAAAGAAAGGACGCTGCGTGAAAACGAAAGGACGCTGAGAAAAAGGACAAAGCGCAGCGCCCTCTTGTTTTGGCCTAGTAAGAACACTTGTACCATGTCAGTATTTAATGAATTGAATCTTGTGTCAATAAAAGTACCGTGATAATAAATGAGTTGTAATTTTCGCAGGTTCACCAAGCTATGCTGCCAGTGAGGAAAGGCAAAGATGGTTGGATTGACGTGTTTTGTCCTGGAGGTGTTTCTTGTTTTGATGAGGGGCATTTTTTTGCATACGTGGTAAGTCTTTGGCTAGTGTGTGTGTGTGTGTGTGTGTGTGTGTGTGTGTGTGTGTGTACTGGATTTAACTTGTAATTTCATTTAAATTGGATACCCCTTACTTGGGAAATATTTAAGAAGAAAAGTTGAGATATGCTTTGGAAACTTTTTGCTAAGTCTTGAGGGACAGCAGGTCGTGTAGGAATGACCAACACTGGTAACTTTTGTTCCACCTGCTGTAACCAAATTGAAGGTTTATTATGATTGTCGTTTTCGATAAATTTTCTGATAAGTTGGGTGAACCTTTTGGGTGTTGTCCTGTGCCACTGAACATTCTCCCAGACATCATGGTCGATTACTGCCAGATTTTGTTAGCTAGTGTTATCATAAGAAGTCTTTGATTTACAGAGCTGTGTTCTCCAGCGGAGTACTCCATTTCTATGGTAACCTCGGGACAGACCACCCAAAACATCCTAGTTTTTAGAATTCAAAGGCATATTTTACCCAAACATGAATTCAGTGATTTGAATTGACCCGAATTTTGTTGTGTTAAAATTATTTGTACAACAAAGAAAGCGTTTGAGAAATTTTTACGTTCTCTGTGCTTTTCACTCTTCATCTTTCTCTGCTCTTCCCCCCATCTCTCTCCCCCACCCTGACGCCCTCGGTTTCCGAGGATGATCCCCAGCAACAGATGCCGTATTCGATTCTCTACAAAGAACACCAATTAATGATTTAACATTAATTATTTTTTCAGATGGCACAGTATTTAAATTGCTGTGGAAAGAAAAAGAAGGTATTAAGAGAGTTGAAGGAGACGATGATTGGTCCATTTATGCTGCTTGCCTTGCGGGGAGACTCCACCATGATACAGGTACAAGCGGAGCTTTGGTTCTTTAGCTAGTTTGAAACTAAGCAGACCTGTTTTGTTTGGATATTAACATTTTTTTGTACGAGTTGAAAACGAAACAAAAACATTGTCTTTTCGTCATTTTATAACATTTTGTGTTTAAAACCACGGCCGCTTGTTACATCATACAATGCGAGAATGAAACAAAACATTGAAATTACAGTGTATTGCGACTTTTACTTTCATTTTTAAAATTTTGACCCGCAAAGGTGGTAACCATTTCGCAGGTACGTGCTAGTGCAAATAAAGCTATATAATGTACATATTAACAATTCTAACCAAAGAACTCGTTTGTCAGACCCTGACACTGATGCTGGAACTTGACATCTTTGATGATGAGAATGAGCGGCTCCAGATCGTGTCGACGTTAGAAAGTACCCAGGGAGGTCAAGAGTGCTATGAGAAGCTGTGTCAGAAGTGAGTACAGTACAATACATTTCAGGTGCTCCTCGCGGGGCTTTTCAACAACTTATTCACACCAAGGATTTGTTTCAGTGATTGAGGGTCTTAGCCAGACCGCTATCGGCGGTTCATACAGATTCTGTCTGAGACATTAAAAGGGCACTTTCATGGCTTTACACATGCGCGAACTCGGTTGACAGCTATGGTCTCAAAGCCCCCAAATACCAAGGAAATACACCCGGGAAATTTATCCTGACCTCCATCGACCTTAAGTCGCTCAAATCAGCAACTGTTTCTGTTTTGTTGCTTCTCTTTTGTCATAAAACCTCAGAACGACAGAACAAAAGAACACCTTTCTAGAACTAGTACAGAATGTTGAATTTTCTTTTTTCTTTTTCTGAGATTGTTCCGTGTGACTAAAACAATTTATTTTTAATTACAGGAGAGAGAAATTCAGGGAAATGGTACGTTTCAAATTGCGGATACGCAAAGCTTTTTTTAGCCCTTAAATGATATTTCCTCTATTCTTTCACACTTTTGTTGTATTATTTTAACGTGAGGCGTGTTTTTACTCAGATGGAGCTGGGTGGACCCACAGTTCTTACGCTACCAACCAAATCGACGGTAAGTCAATTCATCTGCCCATAGCTGACTCTCCTTTAACAAAGGTCAAGAATGCGTTCGAGTTTTAAAATCCCATAATGGGAAAGTTTATCTGAGAGATACCTTGTGGTAATCTGTATTCCCATTGTTTCTTCAGTGGCAGTATTATCTTCCTTTGCTTCCTTTTATTTTGTAGATACTTAAGTTCATGTTCACAGAGTTTCTAAAAGTTGTCATCTCATATATACCCTGATCTTGTATCTTAGTTACCCTGCAAATTAATCAGCGTTTAAACCTACCCTTTTGACGAATGATTGATTGATTGAGTGATTCATTGATTGACCGGTGTATTTATTTATTGATTGATTGATCGGTCGATTGCTTGATTAACTGATTGATTTATTAGTTGATTAGTTGATTGATTGATTGATTGATCGGTTAATTGGTTGGTTGGTTAAATGATTGATTTGTGAATTGACTGATTGATTAATTTGTGGATTAATTAATTGCTTGGCTAATTGATTGGTTGACTGACTGACTGACTGATTAATTAATTAATTGAATGATCGGCCGGTTTGTCGGTTAATTGATCGATTGTTTGGTTGACTGATTGATTGATTAATTGCTTGGTTAACTGGTTGACTTATAAAAACTGATTGGTTGATTGATTGATTAATTGATAGACCTGTTGCTTGGTTGCTTAATTGGCTGACTGAATAATTAATTGTTTGATAATTGGTTGGTTAACTTATTGATTAGTTGATTGGATGGTCGTTTGACTGATTTATTAATTGATTGGTTGACTGATTGATTGATTGATCGGTTGGATGGTTAACTGATTGATTAGTTGATTGGATGGGCATTTGACTGATACGTTAATTGATTGGTTAACTGATTAATTAGTTGATTGGATCGTCATTTGTATGGGTAATCAAATGGTGACGAGTAAAATTAGGAAATAATTTCACGCGCGTTTTGTCAATATTCTAATAATTTCCCTTAGCCTTTAGACAAAACGCAAGTGAAATTATTTTCTAATTTCACGAGTTTGCCATTTGGTTACCCTTTAATATCATGGGTGACAAATTACGCTCAAAGTCGCCGGTGGATTTTTCACATGTGAAATTATAAATTAACGCTGAAATTTCGCGCCAAAATTAAAGAGTAATTTGTCGCCTATGAATTTAGACTGATTAATTAAATGATTGGTTAACTGATTGATTAGTTGATTGGATGGGCATTTGACTGATTTATTGGTTGATTGGTTAACTGATTGATTAGTTGATTGAATGGTCATTTGACTGATTAATTAATTGACTGGTTGATTGGTTAACTGATTGATTAATTGATTGGGTGGTCATTTGACTGATTAATTAACTGATTGGTTGATTGGTTAACTGATTGATTAGTTGATTGAATGGTCATTTGACTGATTTATTAACTGATTGGTTGATTGGTTAACTGATTGATTAGTTGATTGAATGGTCATTTGACGGATTTATTAACTGATTGGTTGATTGGTTAACTGATTTATTAGTTGATTGAATGGTCATTTGACTGATTAATTAACTGACTGGTTGATTGGTTAACTGATTGATTAATTGATTGGGTGGTCATTTGACTGATTTATTAACTGATTGGTTGATTGGTTAACTGATTGATTAGTTGATTGGATGGTCTTTTGACTAAATTACTTAATTAATTGATTAGTTGATTGATTTATTGATCGGTTGGTTGGATAGCAAGCTAAATACTTAATAGGGTTGCTTGAGCGATCATTCATGAATTGCTCAGCCAGAACATTGACGATACAAAAAGAACGACTACACTTTATTTAAGCACAGTTCAGTGTAAAACGCGGCAGATCGGTACAGATGGCTTAGGACAAAAAAACGGACTGCAATTATGAGTGCAAAAGCAAATTTCTTGTTGGCTCAAGAGATATACTGTGTACTTTAACAGTGATCTACACTGTATCGATACTTGCCGACCCTTTAGTGTGAAAAGGGAATGATGTTCGAGTCGATTTGGTCGGGAACAAGGTGCACATTTTGCCTGATTAGTCTGAAAAGGGTATGGTTTTTGCAAAGAATCTGCAGATGAGCTTTCTTTTAGTTTGTTCTGAAATAGTGTATCGATTTTATCGGTCGTAAATGGGGGTATAGAAAATTGCTTTTCCAGGTCATCGATTATGGTCAGGATTATAGGATTGGATGGCACATCCAGGGTTTTGGATGGAAGAGTAATTATATTCATAAAGTGAAAGACATAAGACATGCATGCACCTTTTAAACTGGCCGTTATCTGTTATGATATTGTCAACCTAGCTCAGTGCAGTGGTCACAAAAGTGGAAACTCGACATAACGGCTGGTAAAGGTCAGTAAATCTAACGTTCGTTTCTAAATTGTTTTTCTCAGGACGACGATCTGGCACGACTGCTCAAGTCCGGTTCGTTTGGGAATCTTCAGAGTCTCAACCTTGCTTTCACTCACGTGACGAGCGCATGCGCAGAATATCTCGTCCAGCTTCCCGCCCTCGCTCATCTCAACCTCTGGTCCACTCAGGTAATTGGCAAAAATCTAGTTATGGCCAGATATTGCCTCATTAGCGATATGGGATCCGGACTTGCCGTTGTTTTTTTGTCAACCTGTAGTATTTTAGTATTACAGTCTTCTTGCTTCTTTAATTTACACACCCGAAATACATTCATTTTCATTTTTATTAGTTTTTTTGTGGTTTATTTCTTTTTTTCTGTCTTCTAGTTTGGGGACAGCGGTCTTCAGATGGTAGCTGAGCACTTACATAAGCTTGAGTCCCTCAACCTTTGCGAGACGCCCGTGACGGATGCTGGGATGTCTTCACTCGTGGTGATGACAAGTCTGCGCACGCTCAATCTGAACTCCACGCGGCTATCGCCCCTCACTTACGAAAAACTCAAGGTGAGACTCAAAACAAAATATCTACAAACAAAAAGTGTGAGTGTAACTTTTTTCGACGAAAAATTGCGCGATTGACCTTTCATAGTGTGCAAAGAAAGGCAAGATGAGCAAACCTGATACGTCAATGCCATTGTCTCTCCCGTTTTCTTTATTCCTTCTACATGTTTTTGAACTTGGCTGGCGTTTTCTAACATGCAACCTTTTAACACAAGTACCCTCGAGGCAATTCGTAGGAGGCTGTCTGTGACAGTGCAAAATATTCGTTAGTTTCCCTGTCAATGCAGTTTGCCTAATTGAACTAGCTGCGGTTTTCCTTGGTTTTTCCCCTGTTTTAACATAACAATTAAGTATCGATCACGAACGATGCACCGTTGGTGTTGGCCAATGTCGCTAAGTGGAGCTCAAAAAGTGATTGCTATTCCTGCTTTATGGAACCGCCTACCAGTGTCCATAAGGTCACTGAAGACCATTGACCCTTAAGTGTGCTGTGAAAACATTTTTATTTCGAGAGGCATATACAGTGTAGTTTAATTGGATTAAGTGGGCTCAAGATAGGTTTAGGTAGCTATAGTCATATTTTAGTATTTCTGTAATTTATTTGCATTGGAGGTTTATATTCGAATATTACAATGTGCATTGAGTATTCCATAGAATTGCGCAATATAAGTACCTATTTATTATTATTATTATTATTATTATTATTATTATTATTAATTAAAACTATTTAAGAAACATTTTTTTGCTTCCACAGATGAAGCTTCCCCGTCTCCAAGAAATCGATGTTCGCTACACAGACGTGTAAAAATATTTATGAGATGTATAAAAAAGTGTACAGTTTTCTAGAGAGGCCGCTGCATCCTGCACAGCACTGGCCGGTGCTGAAAACACCAAGGAATTAACTATCTCCACCAAGATTGATGCCTGTCACTCAAATCGTGTGATCAACGGATAAGCAAATAAAATATATATCTGTCAATTAAAAGTCTCGCTAGGTCAGGCACAATTGTTTTTGCCTGCAAAAAGAAAACACGTACGTACGTATTGGATTTCACATATTCTGCTCAGTCAGACATACCTAGTCTAGTACCTTAGCTACAAAGAAGAGCTCTGTAGGACTGAGAAATTGAAGACAAAGTATAAAATTTCTATACATTACGTTTAGGTAAGCATGGATATAACCCTACTGATCTTTAGAATTGAAGATTGGAAAGAATAGGTTATTAGATTTCCATTGAAAATATTAGGCACATTTCCGTTTGACAAACTGTTGTCAACTTTGCAAATTTGGTTATGCTAAATATTAGTTTCACCTTTGGTTTTGTGAAGAAAAGGTAAATGATGTTATTGTGGAGCATAGTTTCTCGTTATAGGCAAGTTTTGAATTTGGTTTAAATTTTATGTTTTCATCGGACGAATAAGAATGAATTCAATGCTACAGTCGAATCTAAGTATCGTTTCGATAATTCATATAAACCAGTGTGTCAGATATGTTTGTAAAAAATATTCATCGGTAGTATACTTGGCACGTGGATAATAGGTTGACGCTTTAGTGTGTTAAGGTGAAAATATTTTAGTTTTATTGTTGTTGGTGTTAACACGCGTTCTAAGTCAATGTAGATAATTACTACTTTCCGTATCTCTCTTTATGCCTGTATGATTTCTGTGTATCCCTTTATATGTCTGCCTTTATATCTGTATATCTTTCTGTCTGGCTGTCTAATTATCTGTCTGTGTATCTCTTTATATGTCTGCCTTTATACCTTTAGATCTGTCTGTCAGGCTGGCTGGCTGGCTGGCTGTCTCTGTGCCAGACCCAGTGTCTATCTGTTTATCTATCTGTCTGTCTGTGTTTGTCTATCTATCTATGTATTTGTCCGTTTATCTGATTGTATATAGGTCTGTGTATCTGTATGTGCGTCTGTGTGTGTGTGTGTGTGTCTGTGCTAATACGGCCAAATAAATTTCTTTTACGTTTTTTCGAAGCTGCCCCAGCTCCGCCTTCAGGTTAAAAGCTAGACGTTGCTTGGTTAGATCTGTTTACTAAGTATGTGGCTATAGTTTATTTTTTGAGACAGGGGCACATTCGTTTAGAAGTTTCCGTATAATCTTACTCTGTAATGAGAACTCATTCTTATTATTCAGCAAAAATGTACAGACGTATCTCCAAACGGAACATGTAAAAATAGCGCCTGAACGGTTGCTTGAGTTCAGTTCCTTTTCCAAGTCCCGTCCCGCGACCTAACTCGGTTGTACGTTTCAAAAATGAGACGGCTATACGTTTAAATGTGTAAAATAGAGGCGTTTAATTGTGGGTTTACACGAAAGAGCGTCGACCAAAATGTTTTCGTAAGTTACTGCTCATTAACGTTGAATTTTATTCCATTTAAAATTAACAATAAGATCTAAAATATGATTTAAAAAGGACCAACCACATTTATTTTTTTCGAATTAGTTCTGATGAGGCTGGGAATTTAACACTGCCATGTGACCTAGCATTAGCTGACTAACTGGAGAATTGTAGAATATCAATCATATAATATTATTTGTCCCCAGAGGACAGTATTATATTTTGCACTAGAATGTGCTCGCTATTGATGTAATTTGAAGAGTGTTCATTGCCTTTTACTAATTTATTGTCAAAGAACTTGTCAGTTTTGTGTATTTTATTGATGTCGACGCAAGAAGGGAGGAAAGAATCCAGACGAATGTCGAGGGACGATGATAGCAACTGTTTGTGGTAAAGAATGGTATCTGTTGGTGATGGAGGTGACATAAAAAATGGTGGTGATTTAAGGAGACTCATTCTGGAATGATGATGACTGAGGAAAATGTGAGGAATGAAGGTGACCTAATGGCGATTGATCGTGGCAGCTGGTGCCATCGGATTGACGGTGAGTGAAATTGGCTGAAGGAAATGTGAAGTGTGAAGATGAATGAAGGTGACGATGGTGAATGAAGATGACTGATGGTGAACGAAGATGCTGAGGGAAATGTGAAGAATGAAGATTAATGAAGGTGATGATGGCGAATGAGGGTGACTAAAGGAAATGTGAAGAATGAAGAAGAATGGAGGTGATTGTGAATAATGTGGTTGACGATGAGTGGTAGCGATGACGGTGGTTGATATGGAATGATGATGAATGAGGGATGATGAATGATAGGAATGACGGTGATTGATAAGGAATGGTGATGAACGTTAGGGAGTGGTGAAGAATTTCAGGAATGGTTGTGAATGATGGTACATTATAAACGTTGTGTTACATTAGAACAGAACAAATGTTGGTTATGCTGGTGCGCAATAAATTAGAGCATTACTTCCTTTAAATCAGAAATAGTTGTATTGCCTGGTTCAAATGAAATTTGAGATTATTGGAAATTGCTATTGATTTTTCAAATCAAATTCTAAATGTGAGACGCCGCCTTCAAAAGATTTCATACAAACTGTATGTTTGGATTGACCTGTAATCTTCTATTAGTACCATAATGTAGTAATGCTTTAGTTGCTTTGTTTATTTCAGTTCGAAGAATTAATGCATTTCTTCTCCTCTTAAGAAATACAAGTATAAAGAAATAAATATTGCAAAACTGGTTTTGACTTTCTTGTTTTCGTATCTGTAGTGAAGTATACATTAGAAATTTGTATTGGTAGTAATATATGCAATAGTGTTGGTATTGCCATATTATTATTTATAGATGTATGCATCTAGCAAACTTTAAACTAAAGATTCCTTTTCAAAATTTGTTATTATTATTATCATTTTAACTGTTACTGTTACCATCACTGTTATTATTATTATTATTATTATTATTATAGCTATTATTAAAAGTAGCAGCAGCAGCAGCAGCAGCAGCAGCAGCAGCAGTAGTAGTAGTAGTAGTAGTAGTAGTAGTAATAGTAGTAGTAGTAGTAGTAGTAGTAGCAGCAGCAGCAGCAGCAGCAGCAGCAGCAGCAGCAGTAGTAGTAGTAGTAGTAGTAGTAGTAGTAGTAGTAGTAGTAGTAGTAGTAGTAGTAGTAGTAGTAGTAGCAGTAGTATAGTAGCAGCAGCAGCAGCAGCAGCTGCTTTTAAAATAAGTTATGCTTGAGTTTTGGTCTGTGAGGTAACCACTGGTGATTTCCTGTCTTAGTTTTAAGGCTCTGTAATCAATTCTCTTCAAACTCACTTGAACAGAAATTAGCAAATCGTTTATATTATTCCAAAAACCTACAGGTACAATTTAAGTGCTTGAGCTTGAATCATGCCCCATTCCTGAAAGAGACATGCATCCACTGGGCTTTGCGAATGAGAAATCGTCACCAGGGTGTATAACAACAGATAACCAACTGGCTGACTGAACTTGGTCACGGGACTGAAAAAGATGTACGTTAATCGGTGTTGACAGATGATAGTTAATTGAGTTTAAAACTTTAAACCTCGAATATCTGAATTGTGCAAAAATAATGCGGTGTTCTCGTTTGGTTGCATGTATATGAATAGAATAGTGTACACTTTTCTTCCTAAAAGACGTGTTTTTTCATTGTACACGTTCCTTCTCTTTAATTTAAAAAAGAAGTAGATAATTTTCGGTCGAAAGCAACCAAGCGACAACTTGCTCCGACTCAAGCAGTTCACTCGAGTAGCTCATCATATACAAATAAGCAGTGGAATATAAAATGTTTACAACAGTTTTTCGACAATTTCCGAAGATTTTCTGAAGATTTCCGATAACATTCCAAAAGTTCCCATATCGAACGCTTTCCGACGACCCAGCTTTTGCTGCTCGGAGATACATTTATTCCTTTGGCCATCCTGAACTTGGGCGTGATATCCGCTAGATATCAAATGGATGTTTGCTTCGAATATTGCGGAGTTTGTGGTTCGTAAAGAGATGAACCTGGGGTTTTGTGGTAAAAGTGTATTTTACAGAATATACTGAAGCAGGCAATACCTTCCTTGCTACAGTTTGAGAGATAATCGGTGGAAAAAATCTTCAAGTTCTTCTCTGGATGCAACTTCTACCACACACCCCCAAATTGGGTCGGTCCATGGAAATCAAACTCATTCCCAGTTCTCTTTGGCGGATTTTCACAATATATTTCCCAGTGAAACGTGACGTCACATTTCAGCAGGTTTGGAAATATGACCGTGGGGAAACTGGGATTGAGTAAAACTTTGCGATGACTGGAGACAGCGTGATAAAGGGCAGACTGAGCTTTGTTGGCAGTATTCAAAGAAAAAAATATTTGCATGCGAATAACAATATTTGCAGCAAATTATCACCAAACGAAGCAATACTCGCAAACCATTATTTAATAGCAGTTATTTGCACGTCGTTCAACCAATCAAAAGATGGAACTCATTGAATTGAAAAATAATCCAGCTTCAGTTACACGTAGGGCAACTGAAAAGTTTTTAAAATCAAGCCCAAGAAGAAGAATTCAGACTGGGAAAATCTCTGACACATTAGTTGTGTACATGTAACTGGATATATTCAGTTTGAGCCAGCTTGATGTTAGTAATAAAAATTCAAATTCGCTGGCCGAAACTCGCCTCGGATTCAGGAGGAAATAGTTACATATACAAAATGGGATTTTGAAAGAAACAAACCTGATCATACTTTTTGTGTTAAAAACCAATAACCTTGTCACTTATGGCAGGTTTTAGAGTAACAGAATTCTAAATTAACTTCCATGTTATTTTCAAATATTTTTCTCTTAATAATCGAAGTACCAGTTGCAACCAGTTCCTAACGGAAACACGCCATTCATCATTCTAAATTTCCGTGTAAACTTATTAACATAAGAAAACCTGCTTTCGAATACATCAAGAGAAACACCTCTGTTGAGGATATCCAAGGTTATAGAATTTACACGCAGAGGAATTTTTTGTTCTCTTTGTGTACCAGTAGAAGAAATATTCAATATCATAACCTTGGCAGGCAGCCTCAAAATGGTTCAACATTTCCAATACAAAAGACATGCAATCCGTTTTTCTCTAAGTATTGTTTTATAACGCCAGAAAAAAAGATAAATTACGTTTCTAATACTTTGCGGAAGACGTCAACTTGTGGCATCAAATGATGAGCTAAAATTGAAGATCAAATATTTTGGTTCTGCAGCTGTCTCGATTTCGTTTGTAGATTTTATTAAAGACTTCAAATTGCAAGGTACGGAGAGGAACTTCCTCATTCGCACCAACACTCTATCGTAACCTGTAGATGATTTTCTTTTCTTTTCAATTAATAAATGTTCCGTTTTGACTTGTAACCAGCTGTGTTCGTGTTGGCCAAGAACTTGTTTCTAATTTGCATAGGTTTGAATATTTCCTGACATATCAGCTGTCCAAATTTACCACTTGCGTCACTGACCATCGTGCTGTGCAACCCAGGAACAAAGAGAAGAGTTAGGAACTAAGAATGCGCTGTTGCGCCTTTAGTTCATAAGGAAGAGGAAAATAGCAAAGCTAAAGCTAAGAATTTCGTTCGTCAACTCAACAGCATGTTCAGGTAAGCATTTGTTTGGTCACTTCAAACGCTAGAATTTATTTTCCGAATCTCCTTTTATCTTTTGAATCGCTCGAGTTGTAATTTTAAATTGGACTCACTCAGTTGCTTTATTACGCACATGCACATATCTTGAAAATATCTCGGCTTCTACAAACCCTTATCAATTCTCTCGGTTAGTATTTTCTTATCCGCTTTGAATATTTTAGAAATCTCTATTCTACTTTCACTCTAGTATTGAGGCAATTTGACCAACACGTTTTTCGGTACACAAACAGAATTAGGATGTGCGAGGTTTGGTTTGAAAAGTAAAAAGACATTAAGTGGATCAGAAACAAACTGAACAAATTCAAGTATAACTTTTTTACATTTTATGGGACCGGAAGGGGAAGCAAAGAAGACCAACTCAAACAAAATATAACTGAAACCATCAGGGTTCAGTGTCATTTGAACAAAGCAACATACTTGTGCTTAAAAACGATCGCAGAACAACTGATCCGTTTTGTCCTGACAACAAACATCAATGCTCACGAACGGAAGCTTATCACTCGTTCTCTCCGTCCTAGCTCTCACAAATGGTCGCATCTGTTTTTAAAAAGACGTTCTAGCTCAATTAGACTTCAAATGACATTTTGTGAACAGACGTTCAAACGACTTAAAATATAACTAAATTACCGTTCTGTTAGTACTCTTCAACTAATAATCGCGAGCAAAGAATTAGTTTTGATCATAACTGTCAGTTTAACAGTTCCACAAGAACTATGTATAGTTGAGGAGTTTCGATTCACTTTCTGTGCTGATGCGTGTCCCAAGGTTTTTTCCGCGGCTGCGCTCTCAGGCGCACTGTGCGAGAATATTAATGAATTCTTCTCCTTCTATTTATCAATTCTTAGGTCAGTATTTGCTTTTGAAAAACCAAACACAGTCAGTGCGATACCATTGATATTCAGTGCACATATAAATAGATGAACTTGTTTTGCGACATGCCCACATTTTAAGTTGGTGTTTAATACTTGGAACAATCCTGTCGAGAATATGCTCAGATAAAGTTGAAAAAGACGCTTTTCACAGTCTTTGGTCCTTCAGATATTTGGCGTTATGAAACATATTCTGTATTAACTTATAAGACCACAGCGTTGCCGGAGCCTCGTTTGACAACATTACGAAACTGGTCTAATTGACACTTTTCAATTTACATTGCTTGCTTCTCCTTAGTTCAGCTCTTGTTTCAAAATGCCTAACATCGACATCACTAGAAACTAGAAAACTGCTGCAAGCTATGCTGTCATGCAAAAACACTTTCCACGGAGCTGAGACACAGGGTTAAAACAGGTTCGTGAACTGCGAGAGTGAGGTTGTGGCCCCAAACACAGCACAGCCTAAGCTCACTTCTCTACCAACCAACAAAAACAGTTTTGTTGTATTTATACCGGTACCTTGAGGTGCTTTTAACTGAAGTTTTCTCCTGCTAAACATGCATATTACAACATCTGTCTATCCATAACAAATCATAACAGCAAAACATAACTTAACACAAGTAAGCCTAATCATAATCCTAACGCTTATAGTGCTGTCTGCACGCTAATCACACGTTTCCGGATACAAATTTTCTTCTTTTTTTTTCAAAATTTTCTAACAAGCCACCCTAACCCCAACCCCTCCCCCCTTCGGTACAACATTAAACGGTCCTGTCTTGTTTCAAAAGACGAACCGCTGGAACACAAAACGCTGGCTCAACCAGTTTGCCTAATTAATGATTGGTTAACGATGCTTAAAAAACTATACAAACGAGAAACAAAATATAAATTGTGGCACTGACGACTCAACGGTGTTGTGGGGCTAATATATATGAGCTCAGTCCGGAAAATGGAGAAGAGTTTTCGTTAACTCCGCTATGAGGTGAGGTTGGGGAATTCGAGTAATTGGCAATTTGATAGTTTTGCTAGTACCTGTGCACAAAGCTTTACTTTTGTTTTGAGGGCGACCTTATCTTTCAATTCGTTTGTGCTGTGGCTATAAGTATTCCTTCTGACGAGAGAACGGGTGTCGGTTGCCTGAACAGTACGTACTGTTCAATCATTCAAAGTGTGACAAACAGCGGTTCAGTTCAACTACTGACCCTATAGGTGCAAATCAAAGCTCGAAGCTATTGATTGAAGATGTTGTTCAAAACGACAACGATAAAAGTGTGATTTTTAATACTATTATTTTGACAGATTTGGACAAAAAGGCTTTAGGCAAAAAACTTTCAGGTGGTATAGACTATAGGTTTTCTTACTAATAAATCCAGTCTAGCTGTTGCCCAAAACTGGTTTAGCTCTCGAGTAATGCTGATTGAAGACACACTGAGTGTGAGCGACTCGTTCAGAATAATTACACCGTTCATGGGTAAGAAAAGCGAGTACAGAAAAACAAGTAATGAAAGAGTTTCCTCAAGGGACCAATTTATACGAAGTCAGGGGCTCGTATGAAACAAAAGATTCCCAAGGCAGTGAAGAGAACGTCGGGCCATATTAAAGTTTATGTTTCATTCTTCAAAAATTAACTCTAGGGCTGAACTTCAGCTTTACCACGAAGGGTCCGGAGTCTTTGGACTTTGTGAAAAAATGACAGTTTAGTTTGTCTGAAGTTAAAATGTTTTAAACGAAACAATAGCGTTCCTGGGTATTTTTTCATTGCAAGCCATGGTGATTGCGATTTTCATTGTTAGTGCACAAGAGGACCCTCAACCGGTTCATTAGTTAATATACCGTCCGCACAACTTGTAAGCCGGTATTTATTTGCTTATTGGCAGGTACGCGCCAACTTTGGCCTGATATTGCAGTCTAAAACGCACCATTTGTATTGAATAGTATTCCTGGGGCCTATGGTCTATAACGTTTGGAGAGGCACGTCAGACCTTGTGACACCACTATTGACTGTACGCATAATCATGTCTTATACTTACTGAAAGATTCACACCTCAAACTGAATCGGTTCACTTCATATACAAAGTGGTTTGTTGTTTTGATGGGCCTTTCGCAGCATGTGATCGCTAGCCTCATTATACTGGACAACAAGTGGTCTCATTCCAGCGTGGGAACGAAACAACATAAATTCTTACACCTGATTCAATTCGAACTAGTAAAATAAAAGATAACATTTTTAAAGGTGTGCTTTTTCAAGTATAAACTGTGTGCTGTTTTTGCATCCAAGTTGGGGCGCATGCGGTCCAGTACCGTGAGACTAGTCACCTGTTGAAAAGAGCCTATTAAAAAGTGAAACCCACTGCGTCTTAAGAATCACCAACTGAACTTTAGTAACGAATGACTCAACCAGGCTCTGATTCTCCTCCGCTGTTGGTTTGACGTCGGAAACGAAGATTCGCTCACCATGCATAAAATACGTGTTTCGCGTGTGAGCGTGGTTGGCATAGTTGGTAAGATCTCTGACTCCCAACCAGAAGGCCCTGGGTTCAATCCCCGGCCTGGT
>JAOBYE010204771.1:0-17280 GCA_025403585.1 Parazoanthus swiftii
TATGTTTGTATGTATGTATGTATGTATGTATGTATGTATGTATGTATGTATGTATGTATGTATGTACGTACGTACGTCGTACGTACGTATGTATGTATGTATGTATGTATGTAGTATGTATGTATGTATGTATGAAATTCCTCGCATGCTATCCAACATAAAAATAAGCTAGCTGTAAGTTATATTTCAAGTGGATTATAACAGGTACTTAAAAGCCCGAGTTGATAAATTATGTCGTAAGAAGAAAGGTAACGTCTTGAGGGTAAGCCCTTCGTGAGAGTTTAGAGCCGAAGCACATTTGCAAGTCTACAGAATGAATGATGTAAATTGATGCATAGATTTTGAAAATTCTGGTCGTTGGTATAGCGTGTATGATCTACTATTTATTCATTTTTGTGCATTTATTTGGTGGTCCTTTAAAAAAATATTTAATGTGATGTCTGGCACTTGAAAACACTTGCAAATATTTGCTGATGAAGTGACCTCATCGTGAAGCCGCACTATTTTTAACCCCTGTAACCATTGGGCTTTTTGGAGAAACACCAACGTTTATGGGGAGGGGGGAGGGGGGGGATGATACTCGAAATAAATACCGATAAAAACTGGCCATTTTGCATGTAAGCAGCTTTGATCTTGCTAATTACTTTCCATAACAACATTTAAGTTTTATTAAAAACTGTTACTAGTTACTAAGCAACAGTCATTGGACAACATGCCCGCCATCTTGGCCGCCATTTTGGATTTTTCGGAAAATTCACTTTTAGCGAATTTGCAGTAAAGTTTCTTGAAGACAATAGAAAACATTTCTTTGTAAGCTCAGATAGGAAAATAGTAAAAGAAAATGAAAAAATGAAAACAGAACAAGTTTTGTGAAAAAATTCCATTTTTTGATTCAAATCTTGATTTGCATAACTAATTTTTACATTAAAAAAAGATGATATTATCCAATCAACGTCAGAAGATGTGGACTACAGGTACTGAAAGTTTCATTTTGTTTGCTGCAAAGCTTCAGTTTTTAATTATGGTGCAACTTCTTCCGAATCAATTGGTGCGTACTTAAGCAAATTCGTACCGGTCAGATTAGAGCGCGTTCCGCAGGCGATATTTAGGGAGTTTACGCAACCAGGACGGTACGTAATGTCAACGAAGATGGCTGCTGGATGATCAACTCCCAGTTTTCCCTTTTCTTCTTTGTTTATTCCATTCGTTACTTTTTTTAATTTTTCATTAAGGAGCGTGAACAATAAACTGATTTAGAAAGTTCAATTTTGAAGCGGCAGGAAGATTGGAAAGATTCATACTTTGTTGTTAACGTTCTCCAGAAAACCACAAAACTGAGCTTTTCACGTTGTTTTGTAAAGAAGACGGCGGAAAGGCGGGCAGCAGGTTACGTTTTCACGTGCAGTCATTGTATTCTGTAAATAAGTCTAAAGTTTGTATTATGTCTCTACTTAAGCAAAAGTTAATTCTCTGTTTCAGATTAAACAGTCAAGTCAGCCGAAGTGCTGTTTCGCCGGTGAGCATTTGAAGGTTTTTCATTCGATAAGAAACCCAGATTGGGTAACACTGGCTCCAAGGTAGGTATTTTCAACTGCATTTCTCTGTTGAGAATTTGTGTTTCATTGTATCAAAGTATTTTCTTTTGTATTGCTATACAATATTTGTTCTAGAATGAAGAAAACTTCAGGGAGGGCTAAATAGATCAGTGTGTCTCTACAACGTTGCGTAAACCCAAAAACACGGGCTAAAACGCTTGTGTTAATTGTCACGCGGACTTTTTCGTCATTAAAATTGCGTTTTTGTTTTCAATTTCGATAATGAAATCTACATTAAGTGTCCCTGCTTCAAAATTTCGACCCTTATTTTTTCCCGATTTGAAACTGAGTAAAGTCTTTCGTGGCCGTTCTGGTATATATTTCAACATAAATTCGATATAAATGGGGAAGGTGCAGATTTTGGATCTTGAAGTGAGTCAATTGGCGTGCTCACAACCCCTTGCGACGTACATAGAACGATCAAAAACCTTTAAAGCAACTACCCAAGCGTGTTGAGCGAGCTGTTCGAAACCGTAAATCCTCACCCAGTTTATGATATCACCTGTATAAGAAGAATTTAAATATATAAATATTTTTAAAATTAAAATTCGTAAGCTTTGTTAATTTTGCGCTATACAACTAAACCTGTAAACGGCTGGTTATTGTTAATACAGTAATTGCATGTGTTCGCAAGCCGCTAACAATAAGTGAGAAACCACAATCTCAGACCGGACAGGAGCTTCCTTTCCCCTATTCTGCCTATTTATACAAGGAGACGATAATATCGTAAAGACGTTATTATCGTCTTCTAAGTGTATCGGTCAGACGCCTTTATAATTAACCGAAGACGTTATTATTGTCTGACGTTAATATCGTCGAACTTATTTTCTGTTTTTATAGTACTAGTGGTTAATGTCAACACCTGACGATAATAAGGTCTTAGACGATATTATCGTCTCTAGTAAAAAAACGGCCAATGTTGTTTTACAGGTTCGAAAAATATGTTTAAAAAAAGTCGACATTATTGTAGCAACACTTAAACATGCAGGGAATGATGGAAGAAGAGTTACTTCGTAGCTTAGATCAGAGTGTCCAGTCGAGAGACTCTTGACTAAGATTGTATGTATTCCTTTAAAAATTGTAGGATTTTCGAGGTTGTCACGCTACAGACTATCGAAAAGACGTAAATAAAGTAGCAAAATTAAAACAAAGCTGATCTACTTTACTTGAGATCCTTAGTATAAACTGGCCAAAGTAGTGTCGTGTCTAACTTTGGCAAGGAAAGCAAATTGCACAGATAAAAACACCATTTTGTTAGGTCTCTTCATGCAGTCTACACTAACAAGACGCTATACATAGATTCGAACAGCTGTTTATCCGTTGCCTCAAAAAGAAAACAATTATTTGAAATTATTAACGCTTAACATTACACCATTTAAATACTAAAATGTACTGTCAGTAATTCGGAATCAGACTTAAACAAAAATGGCTTCACACGCTACATCTTTTAATGGTGAACCGTCCAGACGCAAAATAAGAGAGGCTACATCAATTAATTAAACTCCTTTTTTCATAAGAACCAGTAAACTGTAACTGAGGAAGACTATTCTTAAATTTTCGCCAAGATCATTTAAACGTAGAACGCCGGAATAAAATTTGTAAAACATACACGTTTATTCTTTAACTACAAGTATTGTTTTGAATCTGTACCAACAGCGTTTTTCATGGTCGAGGTCATTAAAACACACATGCATTGGTTAAATCATAAATTATTTGAAAACACGTGTTTTACTATGTAGTTGAATCTGAAAAAGCTGTAGAAAGAAATTTTCCTAAATATGACTTTTTTATTAGACATTAGAGATTAGGTCAGTCTCGGTTTGTTCTTAGCTTGTTCTAGTTTGTTCTTATATAAAGAAGAGGAAATACTGATTTTGTTCATATGAACTACGGCGCTACACCAGTCGTAACCGCTCCTCGCAACTCCGATTCTCTCCGTTTGGGCTTTTTGAACAAATCAAACTATAAAATAGTTCATGTCAACAAGATTTAAACTCAGCTGTTCCGATTTCAACCGCCGCGGCCGCAAAATGTGGTGGTGTGGTGTCTACACTGAACTGCCAATACACCCTGACCTGGCTCTGCAAGAATGTCGCGAAATTCCTGTGATGTAAGACCGACGACGCTGCATTCTTGACATATCTCGTTCGGCCAATCCCAGACAAAAAACTTGAAGATGGACTTCCTTTTCTCCCTTTTTCCCTACCCAATGTTGCTTTGCAGGTTTCAAAAACAACTGAAAGAAAAATATTTATCATTGCAGCTGGGGATGCGGGGGGAGACCTACTTCTGAGGGTGTCTAGAAGAGAGTTTTGGTTCAGACTGAAGATATGGCATTGAAAACTTTCCAATTAAGTGCGAAAGATGCTTAACGAGGTTGGGAGTCCTGCGTTGCTGGAGGGCCAACTAAATAAAGCTGCAAGTAATCAATATATTGAAAGTGTTTCATTTACAATTTTCCAAGAAATCTTGATGGCCGGAGTTAACGTAAGCAAGGTTCTGTCCATGCTCACACGAGAGACTGTGTGCAATTTCCGCTTGGACGTGTTTTCCACCGCAACAAGTTTCACTGTATTGGGAGAGTTATAGACACGATTTGGTTCAGAACATAAAGGGTATTAGCGAGCCAGCCTGGCGTAGGGATGGGCTTTTCGACTCGATGGGCCACAGTGCTGATTACGGATTCTGTTTATGTATAAAATTCTGTCGAGTTAACCATCGCCAAAATTGTACACTTTCCTCAGTCGAGGTACATGTAAGATATAGTGGTTGAATGATTCGACTGAACAGCTGATCAACGAGTTCTCTACTAACGGCTCTCTGACGGGATTTTAAGTCTTGAACTCTCTTCTGGATTACTAAATAACCAGAGGCTAATGAGCTTCTGATATAACTAATATCTGCTGTTTTCTTTTCTAACTGCAACAGTGAAATCAGTCAGGAAGCAGTAGTGACTTGGTACTAGATGGGATAAAAAGATCATTTCAGTTTTATTCGTCAGGCTGGTCTGAAAATTCCCATACTCATCAGTGATCGCCAGCGCTCCGACCATAGCAAAGTAGATCAGGCTCAAACAAAAGAAAACTCTACACCTTAACTTTCGGCATCTGACACGTTTGCAAAAGCTTTATGAAGAATATACTGAAGGCGAATGATGAAACCCAAGGACTGGAGCAAGGCAGTCAAGGTGTGTCACATCGACAGAGCAGGGGTTGAACAAACTGAACGTTGCCGAGTGGAGACCAGTAACTAGTCGTGTGGCCGATAACCACAAGAACCATCTCTATGCGCACGCGCAGTACAAAGAGTGCATTCATGAAGAGATGGAACCGCGCGAATGGATTGACCTTGGTGTGTAAATTTCACACAGGTTTCACTTTTAAAAATAATAGTCAATAGACCAATTCCATAATTCGCCCCAGTGGTCATGAACAAAACCTTCGAATCAAGGCCAAAACACAACAAATCTACGAGAATTTGGAACTTGATTTCGACTTGAAGTAACGGTTTTTGGTCCGACTGGGGAAAATAAGGAAAGTACTGTATACTGTAGTCTAAAAGTCCTGTTGTTTATTAGGAATTTTAGTCGCAATGCGGCAAGTAATGCTCAATAAAGGCGTTTTGTTTACAATCGAGTCGCAAATATCGATCAATATGATAAACATTACCACTGCAGACGATAGGCGTGCATGCGGCGGCAGATCACTTACCGTACGCGTGGCACGCAAACTGCATGATCGATGGCAAAGTGAAAGTGTAACCCTTCATTACAGCTTTTTTTGTTAGAACAAACTTTGAAAGAACGACGAAGCTCAGATCTACCTAAAGTTGAGAAGTTAAAATATTTTCAGGCTGAGCCTGAGAACAAAAACAACTACTTTATGTATAAAAATAAGAACAATTTGAAAACATTTTGATGTCTAGCAACGGGTCTGAATCAGTTGTTTTTTGACATTTCCGCACTTTCTCACTTGAGTTATGGCTTGTAATCTCTTCCAATTCAATTGATGCATACTCAAACAAACACACAGCCATAGTACAAGGATCCCCTCTTGATACGCTTACGCACTTCCGAAAGCAAGAACAATTACGGCGTCTTTTACATAAAGTTTGCATGAGCGAAAGTATGGAACTCACTAGATACACTTGAAAACTCTATCCATTTTGTCTAAAGACATTCAAGGCCAGATTAAAAGAAAAATTTATTCAAATAATTGAAACCGGGAGTCAGCGAACTCCTAAACTTGTAAAAAAAGACCATTACGACTTTACTATCAATCCATTATTTTTTAATAAATCGTTCTTGTCTGTTTTGTATTTTGCTTTGTAAATTAATGATTGCACTTCACCGTCTACTCATCTTGTATTGAACTTCTTTTTCCCTTTCCGTTCGTCCTGTTTTTTCCTTTCTTACACCGATCCAAAATATTCAATCAAACTAGAAGTTCTGGTTGTCCGGTTCGTGTAGCTCCAATGGTTAATCCGAGTAATCATGCAGCACCTATCTGTTTCTTACTATAAACAAGTGAGGTGAATAAACGGATGTTGTTGTTATTGCCGTAATTGTTCATATTGTCTCAGTCTGTGTGGCATATGATTGGCGCATGTTCCGCAGGTGAACACGTTCTGGTCAAAAACACGGCCCTTGCAGGCAGAACTTCAACCTTCAGTTGTCACGCAGACATGTTCCTCATGAAAATCGACGACGCAGTTTTGCATTTTTTTATGCAAAGTCCAATAACAAAGTCTACATTAATAATTTATTTAAAGTTAAATCACAGACAAATTAGGATTATTCCTAGAGCTTATTTGTCAGTTAGCGTTTGTTAAGAGCCTATATTGAACAACCAGCAACACATCAAAACAACTTAATGGCAGATTCTCAATGCAGTCATTAGAATGGAACTATTGGAAACGCAAAGGTAAAAGAAGACAGAAAATCTTCCAAAAGAGTGCGTGGTCAACTAATGAAGGAAAATAAAGTATTATTTCAGATGGAGCTCCCGGAACCATTATTTTCTCTGACCTGTAAATATTCTTGTCAGTTTGTCGTTAATCAGGATCTAAAACCAACTTGAGAAAAGACACAGCTAGTGCATGCCTTTGTTGCAAAAGTATATAGATTTTTTGAAAAACAGATGTTTCCTATGAACGAACTAATACCGTAACGGCTATAGTTACCTTATTGATTGTAGACATGCTCTATAAAAATCGCGTGAGAAACAGTACCGACCGAGGGTGGAAATATCTCTTTTCGTGATCGCACAGTCAGTCAGCCGATTCAGTAAGGAAACGGTAAGGAGACAAAATGATGCCAATGATAAGCCACGCGACAGAGAGACGTCACTATCTATGATCAATTTATTGTTTAAAAAAGTCAACAATTTTTTTGGAAGCATTAAAAATATGAGTGTCAAAACGTTCTCCCTCGCTACAAAAGAATTAAAACCCTCTGCGGAGCAAGATCTACGTAATATTTAAGCTACAATTAAAATGCCTTATATTTATCTTTTTTTTGTTTGAAGAGGGTCATTGAAGCTGAACGCAATCGCAAAAGAAGTCCTTAATGGCGGTGAAAATGGAAATCGTGCTCTAAAAAAAACTTGAAAAGACGAAGTGCATACTGCGTGTAACTTCTAAGACCAAGTAACGAAGGGACAAGTTATTTTAAATCCACTGGATTAGATAACCTTGCTCAAGCCCCATGAAAGAAGAATGCATGACATTCCGCCCGCATCTAGGTCTCATCATGCACTTTTGGCTTTCGCCAGCATCACGATTTCAGATGAAAAGAGGTTAAGCTAATAACATATTTTTTGGACTAACCATTCTCAAATGATATTTTACTGTATGAATATGTTTCATTAAACGCAGACAATTACGGACATGTTGATCAAAAAACAAACCATAAACTATATATTTATATATTTCGTGTGGATTATAACATGTACTTAAAGCTATCGGAAAGTTAATAAGTTATGCCGCCTTTTTGCCGTTAAACTGGGAAGAAAAGTGTTGTTTGACCATTTGCCCTTCGTCATAGTTAAGTAATAATATTTTTTTTCAGATTCTGTACGATCAGTTTCTGAATACTGCAAGTTACTGCAGGTCAACATAGCTTTTATAAAGGGCCTGATGAATGTCTTCCGGTAAATATACTCTGCATTCTGTGTGCATGATTGTTGTGCATTAAAACAAGTTTCGTGCTTTGGTGTTCTTTTGATGACTTATCAGCGAAAATATGTTGGTCTTCACCTGTTCTAAGCGTGCTGTCAGTGACAAAAGAAACGTGCGGCTATAATGTCACGTGGTCATCACACACAGACCAGTCTTCATTGCATCATTCGCGGCCCTATATGACAAGAGATTGATGTGATAATGACAATACCCCTGCACTCTTAACCGGCACGCAGAGAGTTTCGCCGGCTGTTTGACGTTAAAAATGCTTTTCTAGCTGGTGTTCTTTTGCAAAGCTCAAAAAGCGTGGTCTTGAGGTTTTCTAGGTAGCTTTTTACTTCTGCTAGTCTATAGAGGGTTGGACCGGCACCGCCAGCATACATAACTCGCCCCTCTTGTATGACATATAGACGGATGGGGGCAGCGCCATATGCTAAGTTTGCCTCATCTTTCATCGTATCCACAAGCAACGGGCATGGAAGGTCCACATAGTGTTGTAGAAGCCGCGCAGCTGAGCATCTGTCTTCTTGTGTTTGGTGGCGCGGAATCATTACATTGTTCTACAAAAACAACCACATCAAAATGTTATTAGCCTTTTCTTGGTGTTTCCGACGATAGCCTACTTTTGGCTAGTTTTGTGAATGATGGAATTTAATTTCATTTAGATTGACTAGTGTTCTAAAATGATAATTGTCAAATAACAACAATTTAATATATAGCGCCTCTTCCTATAAGCTCAAAGGCGTTCCACACTGAAAAACGGAATAAAATAAAATAGTCATACATGTAGAAGCGTTAAAATGTTTTAAACACGCGAGCAAATATTTTGAAAATAGTTCCTACGTCGTTAAAGTTCAAAGTTTTCGGCGGCTGCTACATTGAGCCTTTATCGGAGAAACTGTAGTGAAAGTTTTGGTTTAGTTCTGGTGTCCTCTCGGATTTAAGATGAGTGGTGGTGAATTAGTTAGAATTCTTTGTCCTCGTCATTCGAATTCCTGTCCACCGTTAAATGCTAGGATTCCAAAAATAAGCATCTTTTTCATTCATTTACGCCGCTAAACCTATAAAAATTAGTACTGTAACATAAACAGAACAAAAACAAAGCCATCTATCGAGGATGCCAACATTCCAACAGGCTGCTATAGTTGTCAGCAAGAGATGTGACCTTTGCAGTAATTATCTTAAACAGCGCGCTCATTTCGGTAGTTCCAAAACCAGGAAATTTTACGCTACCAAGGAACACATCGGCTGCACTTACTTAGCCCCCGTGTGTATGTGGGTTCAACTAGTGCCGTTTTTAATAAGATTTAGAAGTTATAACCACAATTCTAAAGACCAACAAGAAGACATGCGAGGTGGCAATAAATTTCAACAGCTGTGCCCACGATCTTTCAGATTGAAATTTGTCGGTATTGAAGCCATAGCTGAATCACTGTCAATATACTGATACCATTCCTTGACACGAGAAGCTGTTTGGAGCTCCTAACTGTGTCTTCCCCTTAAGGACTTTAACTCTAAAAATGAAGGAAATATAGATACGTGAAGTATGATTACATTAGCATAATTTGGATTCCTTCCATTTGTACATCGTTGTTGCATGGAAAGCTAACCTTTGCAGTATCCATATCTATATTTTTAGATAAGTGGGTGTAGTGTCACAGAGTGCTCGATACCATAATGGTAGGGCCTACGTAGTAAATAAAACTTTACAGTAAACACGTCTAAACTCGATTCCTGTATTTCATACAAACTTGTTTCGTACAAGTCCTAGCGGACCTTCACTCATAAGTGAGAAACATGGAATGAGTGAAATATCCTGAACAAAAAAAGCTTGTATGAAATACGGGAATCAAGTTTAGACGTGTGCACCTATTTTTGCTGTCTACACTACACCTACAAGAACAACTTTAAAGAACAGTGGCGCTCAAATTGCCCAAAACTGATTAAGAACAATTTAAGAACAACTTCAGGCACCGTATCGCAGTTATGGTGTTTTCAACTGAAGGTGGGTGTACTTTCCTGGTAAGTCTGGAACTTGCAAAGGTATATCAGTGGTTTCTTTATAGCACTGAACTAAGTGTGTTTAACAGTCATCATTGGCGGTTATGAAATAAAAAAACATAATATAATGTAATACAATATATCAAAATACAATAAAATGAGATAAAAACAAAAAAAAATAAACAATTAAATTAAATTGAAATTTAGTTTGAGGGCAGATAAGAACAAAAACTAGCTTATGTTCCTGACTAACCTTTAATGCCCAACCATCGCTTGGGTGGGCCTCTTCAACATATACGATCAGAAAATCAGCAATTTCTCCGAAGTGTTTGGCGATCTGTGAGAACTCTTCAAGTCTCTTCATGAAGACTGGGCACGTCATACTTCCAAAATTTACAATGAGAGGACGACTGCCTCTAGCCATGTCGAGAAGGTTGTAGAAAGACTTGCCGTTTGATGAAATCAACTCGGAGTTATGTGCTTCTTCGCCTAGTCTAACTCTTTTCTGGAGGTCGAGCAGAATCCCATCTCTGATACTTTTGTACATTTGCGTTGTAAAGATTGACTCCCAGTAGGTTTCTTTCTGCATTTCCATCGTTGATATTTTCGCCATTAGCCGTGGAATGAAGTGCTTCAACAGTGGTAAATGGCACATCGCTCTTAAAATCACGAACAAGACAAATAAGAGCAAAGATACCATGTAATAAAAGAGATGCATTTTTAATGGTCTTCTGTAATGAGATTTCATCGTGCTTCTGCGTCAATTCGATTTTGTCGCAAGGCTGGTCTTCAGTCCTCTGTGGTCCGCCGCTGCACCACCGAGTCCACCAGAATTCCAAGAGTCAAGTCTAGTTACTTGACGCGAATGTTTTTAAGCATCTCCAAACACTCAGACACGCCTGGTACTTGAAAAAACTCTTGAGAATATTTGCTAATGAAGTGACCTCATTATGAAACTTTCAACGAAATTATATTCAGAAGACGCGTCTACCAACCTTTCCGCGTTTCCTTTAATATTGTAACCACAGTTTAAAGCGCGTCAGTTCTGCAGCTAAACACGTTTTTGTTGAGAACACAGGTTTCAGGTAGAACTAAAACATTCTTGTTGTCACACACGCTTCTTCCTCATGAAAAAAGACAAAGCAGCATGAATTTTTGTTTTCAGTTTCGACAATAAAATCTTTATAAAAAGTTAACAACTTCTTGATAGGTAAATCAATCAAACAAATTAGGATTATTTCTAGAGTGTATTTGTGAAATGTGTAGGTTTGTGTACTCGATAGTTAACAGCCTATATTCAGTTGAGCGACCAGTAAAACATCACTGAAAGCTTGACTTCGATTTCTCAGTGCAAACATGAGATACACTAGTGGAAAGCGCAATAAAGAAGACGGGAAAACTTCCAAAAGAGCGTGCGGTAAAACGAGGGAGGAAACAAAAGTATTATTTCGGCGTTACTTATACTCAGTCTAAACACAAGGAAGAAACTCTTTCCGTAACCCTTGAATTTCACTTCACGCCGTGATTGCTTACGTAAATGAAGCTTCCTGAATCATTATTTTTTCTGAATATAAATATTCACATTAGTTTGTTCGAAGAATTGTGGTTAACCAGGACTTTTGAAAAAGACGTAGTGCTTTTATTGCCACAGTACGAAGGTTTTTGAAAAACGATGTTTCTGATATATGAAGTAATGGGTATAGTTATCTTTCCTGATTGTAAACATGCTAGAAATCGCGTGAGAAGCAGCAGAGAGGTCGGAAATATCTCTTCATCAGTGAGGAAACGGCAAGGAGACAAATTGATGCCGATGATACGCCACGCGACGAGACGTCAATACATATGGCCAACTCTTTTAAGTGGTAATGGAGCTCCGCAGATGAAAAAAATGTAGTAGTGATTCTACTTTTAGATCAAAGCCAACAACTTTGAAAGTTTCAAATGTATCTCAGATCAAATTGGCGTTTTTAGCTGCAGTGGTCACTACTAAGACCAGTATCAGCGCTTCTAACCACCAAAAAGTAGAAAAAATTGCTCGAGCAAGTCAGGTTTCGCAAACGCAACAGAACTTTCAAAGAGGATCCTAAAATTCCTCGCATTAAAAAACACTGACGCAAAACAAAGTATATATTTAGTGTAACTCAAGTCTAATATATGCCGGTACTAAAAACCACTAGAACTGTGTTTATGAAAAAATGTAAAGCGTAAATAACTTTATTCTTGGCCTCGAAAGCACATGCAATCGCTATCGGATACATGTAATGGACAACTGCAAGTTTCTGGAGATGTGGCAAACCTGCAGTCTGTGGTCAGTCTTGACCTTGCACACTGCAGTGAAGGGCGTTGACATGACTCTTAGAGTTTCTCATACTTTTTTAGTGTTGGCTTTGAGAGTTTTGATTTTGTCCTCAAAACAGAGTTGAACTGTGTAAAAGACCATATTTTGGAGCGTGTTACTCAGTAAAAGTTTTAGTGCTTAAACATGCTTAAAGGGCAGTTTCAAAGCCGTATATATTTCCACACTGTCAAACTTAGCTGGTTTATAAACATCGAACAATTATAATTATTACCGATAAATGCATTATGGTGCAGTGTCAACAAGTTGACATTAAACGTATCTTTTGTCTTCAGGTTAAGAACTGAACTGAAGTTCTCTTCACTTAGACAGTACTCGCAACTGAACTTTCAAATTAAGATAGTTCATTTCAACCAATTTCAAATTAAGATAGTTCATTTCAACCGTGCTTGAAATCGAGCAATCCCTACCGTTTTTGCGACGTTTAAGGCAGCGTAGTGGTTAAATTAGAAATGTATAGTAGTTGTTTTCATAGTTCTCGTATCTTCAAATAGCGTAATTTGTCACGCAAAAAAAAGTACGCAATCATCTTTGGTTTTGTCGAGTTTTTTTAAAGATCTAAATGTTGCCTTTAGCAAACTTATTTAAAAGTATTCCGCCAGAAGACATTCACTGATTCAGTATCATGATCTGTGCCTTTTGGTGCGTGCAGTTAATGTATGAGAAGAGCGATCTAATCCTAATACCTGTATTACAGCAACACGAGAACTCGAGAAACGTCTTTAAAGCCCAATATACTACAGTTTATTACGTTGTCCTCTTAAAATTTTAAAAACGCCCTACAGGTTGTTTTCTTTACCCGTGCACCTATTTTAAGACTCTCCTCCAACTTTGTTTAGGCACAGTTCATTTTGAGTTCGTCTCGTGCAAAATTGTGGCCATCTAAAGCTAATGGGGACTGAAGTTTATGTAAACATTTTCATGTTATATTTATTTTTTGTTGTTGACAATATTCTTGTACACTGCACTTCTCGATATTTGCACAAGCAATACAGTCAAGAGCTACGACCAACTTATGAATGTATTTTTGTTAGATTGAGTTTATGTAAACTAAACCGCAGTGTATGTAACTAAACATTTTAATGTTTTATATATTTCTTTTGTTGACAATATTGTACACTGCACTTCTCGATATTTGCACGAGCAATACAGTCAAGAGCTACGACCAACTTGTGAATGTATTTTTGTTGGGTTGACTTAACAACTTTAATAACGTACAAATAGAGCAAACAAGGAAAATGGTTTGCAAGTTCAATTTACTTTTTAGTAGTCCCTTACATGTACCTTGACATAATTTCGGTAACTTAGTAATTAACTGATGATCTCTGGATAGTGGGCCGCCTCAGTTCTGCAGGTGTCTGCATGCGACACACTGAGACTATCCTTTCACTCCGACTGTCATTAAAATATCATACTAGAGTTGCATTTTAAGTACCTGCTGTTTCAAAAGCACTACTTTGCAGGATTGTTTTTTATTTCATTTTTTGATGTTTCATTGTAAGCAACGCATTAAAGGTCAGTCGATAAATGCACTCGGCTCTAAATGTTCTCTATAGATAAAGTTCATAATGTCAGTCAAAATGTTGGCATATTTACAAGGGTTTTCAACTTTTACCGTGAGTAGAGCAGTATCAACCTAAAACATGCAAAACCGACTTTAATATTTTATCTAACTTTAACTCATTAAAAATCTGAACTCATAAACTTTAGCTTGTTCGTAGCTTGTTCTTAATTTTTGGGAAAATCTCAGCCTCGTCGTTCTTGTTGTATCACGTGCCGGCTCTGTAGTGCTATAAATACATAACAGGCTTTCAATCTAGTTTGTTTTTCATTATTGTCACGAATGTTGTGATTTAGCGTTGAATCAATAGTTTATTTTGAAGCGCAATTTTTAACTGACTTAATTGTAACATCATTGTTCTTTCATGAAGAAAGGAAAACAATATCGGTTTTTATCACCCAGAAAACAACCAGACCGCTTCCCCACTATGTGCTGTGTCATGCTGTAGCAAAACATAGATATATATGTATAGTTACGGTAACGCGAAGGTCATGTTATACTGCACGTGTACGGCCAATTTCTGTTCGACAATTAATCAACAACTAACGTACAGAAGTCATAATATTCAACATGATATATTGAAGACAAAGCCCTCGAAAAAGGAGCTTAAGGCATCAAACAAAACTAATAAGGAAGGCAAAAACTACTGCTGTCTCATTCCTGTCTGATTCGTATTTCCAATGGAGTGTGTCTCTTCCGTTTCATATTAAAAGACTTTCGTTAACGAGAAACATCAGCATTTCCTTGCGACCAAGGTTAAGTGGCGACAGGTCAATGGTTGTCAGTCAAACTGCAAAGTTTAGGAACAGTTGTCACAATTGTTAGAAAATAATTAAGAACATAACCTCGACAAAAGAGATGGTCCTGAACAGTCTGTAACCTTAACTGAGGAATCGGATGTTTACACATATTTCGGTATGCCGTGTAAAAAGGACGTTTCTAAAACCAGGAAACGAGAATGAGCAACGGTCAATATGAGTCGGGGAACGGTAAATATTTACAATATTTGCCGTGAGCTCGACGTTCTTAATTGTTCAAACTTTCGGAGAATTTCGAAGAATTTGTAGATTCTCGCACTTCCAGGCTCATATTGACCGTCCCCCGCCTCATACTGACCGTTCCTCGTTCCCCGTTCCCGGTTTTAATGACATCCGTTTAAAAATTGCGAGTCAGGATGAGGTTGAATTATCTTTACACCCCGATTACGTATCAGCAGACAATTATTCCTTTTTGTACGGAAACAACCAGATTACTCAGTCAGTATTAAAATGATTCGGCACATTGACCAGCTATTATTGTTTTATTGTAATTTTAGCATCTGTAATTGTTTATTATATTGAAAGTGTTTATGAAATACTGTTTTCATGACTTTGCAAAAACTACGGCCATCTTACTGATAATTAGATTGTGCAATAGCTAATACCACATTTTCATCCATGATAAAATCTATCGCAGTTTTAAAACTGGCATATGGTGCTACCACTAAACAAACAATCCTTGATCCTAAAATCATGCTGGACAGAAAACTTGTTTGAGCCATTAGAAAACAAAAACAGTAATCAATATTTAGAATTACTCCGATCGCCGATATTGTTAACTTCCGAGTTTCCGGTTGAGTATTCTTGAAAACATTGGCCCACAGACTCAGTGATTGAAAATTGTGTTTTAATGCAAAAAAAGTACATGGTCCAGACGAGTGAAGAATGGTAAACCGACTGTATACGCGTGTGATCATGATTGTATAACTATACAAGGTTGTCTTTCAGCTGGATCTGGAATAAATAGGCAGTTATACAGTTCAACATTTCCGAATAACTCGTTAACTCGGTTTTGACCTGGCTAACAAAGCAGATAAAACCCGTGGCTACAGGAACAACGGTTCGGAGTATCGTAAAACAATTTAACAAACAACAACCAAGCATTTGATAATACTGTTGTCTTTCTTAAACTATAAACGAAAAAGCCTAGTTTCAAACGCCCTATGCATAATTGTTCATTCAAGGTTTTACACAATTGCAAGGCATTTGGAAACATACAAGAATGCCCTTCGTTAATTTCTTTCTAACGGGTCATTTTTCCATGGATTCCATAACCCCGAGATGTATGACAACACAGACTCCTTTCAAAATACGCCCCAGTGGACATGAACAAAAACTTTGAATCGAGGATAGAAAGGCCGAAATACAGCAAATGTATGAGAACTTGGAACCTTGACCTCGACTTGAAGTTATTGTTTATGGTCACTGGGACAAATTATGAAAGTAGTTTATATAAACTGATGAAGGTTTGCTCAGCTCTGCACAGCTTTACTCGGTGTGACTCCGAGCACGCAAAAACGTATAACTATCTGTGAGTTTGTTTCCAAAGCCAATCAAGGACAATATTCTGACCACAATCCATCAAGGTGGGCTTCCTGTTTAAATCCACAAGCAAAAGGTGTCACCCTTTGTCCTTTTGGCCGAGAAACAATAAAAGTATCGAAAATATCCGTAAGCGTTCACGGTCGTACTTCAAGTACTCCATGTCGTACAAGATTATCGCCCACTTCTGTTGTTGATTTGTTTTTGGTACAACACACTCACAGCTGAACGGAATTGTCGGACTTTGCTGAAGATTCCATTCATACGATCTATCGTTTAGATGAATACCAAAATTGAAGAAAACGACGTTGTCTCAAGAGAGAGCACTTGATTAAAAGAATGATGCGTTTTTAAAATATTGGCCAAATACTAACCATCAGCCAAGGATAATGGTTAGGTGCAAACAGCATACTTTGGAATGACTATCAGTTAAAGGTGTATCACCGAAAAACATGATTGAAAAGGTAATGACGCGAAACTGTTTGAAGAAATGAAACAGTTTAATATCGCTATGCTGATAACTGTTAAGAACTACGATCAATCAAATCCGGAAAAGCCATTTCATTTATGCGCAACTTACCAAACGCCAGTAAACTGATTTCTAATAAAAGGTAGTTCTATTTTTTATCCTATTAAGTCGATGTATGTTCATTAAGATTAGAAGGGTATAAACACTCAAAAAAATAAAACAGTTTCTATAACTTTATTTATCAAGCAAGATGAGTTTAAGAACACCAAGGAACAGTGCATGATTGCGTAGCTTCTAGTGTATGTACAAATCAGTAACTGTACACACTTACGTCATTTCTGTATTGTACAAGCAGTTCAGATTTTAAGAATTAAACAACATATGTACAAAGAAGCACACAAAAAATACAGAAAAAGATATTTTCAGTAAAGAAAAGTTGCTTGAAGTATGATAAGACTTGCAAACTAGGCATATTACGTCATACAAAACTGCTACAACTCTGAGCCATTGTGAGTAGGGCGGGGGATTATCTAACGAATGCTCTTGAGATTGTGGTAGGTGTCTTCGTATATCACGCGAGTTTTTAGCTAGATTCTTTTATTAGTTTTTGTGGCAAGTTGATACAACTTTAGTCATAGAACATAACATAACATATCCTCGGCCACCGAATGCGATAACGAGTCAAACTTATTGCTGGTTTTCACTCAATCCCTGGGGATTCAAATGACAAAAGGTATGGCGGCCATGTTTGTGCCCCTAAC
>JAOBYE010204993.1:0-17276 GCA_025403585.1 Parazoanthus swiftii
CCCCCCACTCCTCGATAAATGACTATACATTGAGCATCAGACAAAGTAAGGTAAGGTGGATGAGCACTGCAGTAGAGTGTAGGTGATTAAAATAAATTTCGAAGAAGATCTCTGGTGATTCTTATAGGACTGCACAAAAGCACTGTGAGCTTGTCACGGTGAGGTTGACTGGCCTCTTTTCGATATTGTAGCCTTAAAAGACCGGTAATATCCAAAGATCTAATCCTCACGTCCAAAACGAGCAAGCCGCCATCTTTGTTCCTGGTAGCCAAGCCTTGCCAATAACTCTACCAGTCCCCTCCTCCCGCTAAGTGTGTTTTTGTTAACTTTCTATTTTTCAATTTTCGTCTTTTGAAAAAGTACAAAGTTGAAACTCATACTTCAATTTTGAACTTTGTTACCGTTGGTGATACACCGAAACAAAAGAATTGAAGTTTAAACTTGGTTTTGTTTGAAGCAATAGTTCAGAAAATGGCGAGGTCAAAACTAATTTTTAAATTTTAAAACAAACTCAGAATTGGAAGTTTAAAAATTAGTGGCAAATTTCCTTTCTATTGGAGTACAAAAGACAAAAATAGTTTGCTATTTCGGTGTTTTGTCATGGTTTCAAAACATAAAAATTAAAAAATTAAAAATTGATTTAATTTGTAATTTTGCATTTTTTTATTTTACGAAAATTGAATGGCCGTAAAATACATGATTTTTTTTCTTTCTTGGAAGTTCTGTTACTTATTTGTGTGTGTGTGTATATTTCATATATTCCTGTAACTGTATTTTGTAAGATTTCTCCAATAAAGCAGACAAAACAAACAACCTACCAAAATAGTTGCCAGCCATTTTCTTTAGCACCGCGGCATCCGTTCCACTTCATGTGTGAATTGTATTGGACAAGTGAAATCGAAGTATACGCTGTTTCAGTTTTGTTATAATTGTTACTAAGCATATGGCCAATGTTTAGGAACTTCTCATTACCGTAATTGAGATCACAAGTTTATATGAGTATTTCTTAAGCACTTAGTAAATTCAAAGTCATACAAATTCCTGAAAACTTGTGAAGTGTTAACTATAGATATGACCACCTTGAAGAACAAGGAAATTGGTTTAAACAACCGAGTTTTAACTAGCAACTTCCCAGGGACTTTCAATTTCATGGCTACTTCAAGATGCATACCAGATCTAGATCAATATTTGGTAAAAAAAAAAAATTGTACATGTGTACAGCTTGGCACAGTATAGCTTCAATAATAAAAATGATAAGCTGTGGTGTCGATCAAGTCAAAGACAGCATACATTGCATTGTAAACAACAAGCACCATTTTAGAAAATGCAGTACACCATTTTTCGATTTAACGGAAATTACTCGGGCCGATTTTATTTGTAAATTCTTGAAGTCAGATCGCTTTCTTCTGTCCTTTTTAGCAATGTATCCTTTAAAAGTTCTTTCCTAATGCTTTGCCATCTTCTAACAGCTTTACTGAAAATCCTAGCTGAAAAATGGCGCCTGTAGAAGCTCTGAGTTTGAACTAGCCAATCAATGCTATGATAAAGGTCATATGACTTGAAAAGTGACTGTAACTGCTGAACATGAGTGACTAAGTATCAGCAAAGCTTCAGTCAAGCCTGACAAGGGAAATGAAGAAAATAGCAGGAAGGTAAAAAGTCAAAGTGGAGGTTCTTTGAAGCTCTGTCCTACGTGAAAGAAGACATTGATAGGGACCAGGCTTAAAGGCAAAGGAATTGCAGGAGTGGTCGTCAGAAGGTAATGAAAAGTTCCTTGATTTTTATTGTGACCAAGACCAATTGTGGAACCACCAGCTACAGTCCTACAGAGATAGGAATATGCGGAATGTAAATTTGAAGTCAGTCTGAGTGAGATGTTTCCAGAAAGAAGTGTGGATGAGATAAAAAAAACAGTGGCATGTTCTCAGGACTATATTTTTTTCGTGAGATTAAGGGAGAAAAAGGCAGCAAGTCCAGTGGCTCTACATGGAAACATTTCAAGTCAATGATGTTTTTGAAAGGGAGTGACGACATTGATCCACAGGTCAGCACCCTACAGCATGACACCGAAAATGAAAAGCCTGCTAAAAGGCCAAGACACAGCAGGAAGCATGAAACCGCAACAAAAGCAATCGAAGAAGCCAAACTATAAAATCCTTACAGAGTCCTTTTCCAGCTGCAATAAATTTACAAAAATATCAGGCTGACATGGAAAAATTGTAAGTTCCTATATCCAGGCTTTACTCAGTTTATTAACTGTGGCTGACATGGTCTGTGGCTGACGCAATCTTTTGGTCAAACCAGTTCTTAAATTAAACGATCTTCTCAGCACTAAATAACATAGTTAGTCGCTCGACTAACTATGTAAATAAGCTGTTGTCATAATGTTTTACTTTTAACAACTTACTGAGCATTGTAAAGTGAAACAGGATTTTATAAATACAGAATTTCTTGTGACAAAATTAATGTCATGATAGCATCTTGAAACTTATAAGTTGATTCAAGCTAAACCACACTTCCTCCACTGCCATGCACATGAAACTCTCACTCATGAACTTCATAAGAACAGCTTCATAAGATTCTGCTCTATGAAAGAGTTTCATAAGAAAACTTCACAATATTTTTTAGTTTTCATAAGTACATCATAAAATATCAGAGAGATCTCAGAACCCTCAATCACTCCATGTTATGTTCATAAATTCTGTTAACTTCATAACGTTATGATGTTTCTGCCTCAATACTGCCTTCAGCAACTTCATAACTTACTTCACAAGTTGAGCTACTTCATAAGCACTTCACGAGAACTTCACAAAGAAATGCACTCGTAGCTATCAGTCCTTTGGTTAGCTGGGCGAAGAGTCGGCGCACAATCGTTAACAGTGAGCTTTATATGTTAGTAGCTAGATCTCATAGGTGATACGCTTCCTAATTAGGGACCAATATAACCAGCATAAAATTAAATAGGACATATGATCTACACGTTTAGCTTTAACCACTAGTCTAGCTGCCGAGTTCTGTAAGCGTTGCAGCTTCTGGACTTTCGATGAGGGCAGTCCATGTAATAATGGGCATTGAATCGAACTCACTGGCACCAGAGGTTTTGTCAATCGAACACAATGGAACGTACGATTAAGCTGTTGCGTCAGAGAGTTTACATAATTTATAGAAAATAAGGAAAGATAACTTGAAAGAAAGAGCATGTATGGTCATCTATTTATTAATTATCACCGCCTTTGAAGTTACCTAAAAGCGTGAATGCCTAGGAGCGAGTGTACAGACCGATTTGTTCTTTATGATTTCCATGACTGCACTAAACAAAATTTTAAAGCTAATTTCTTAGCGTCTTTTAATATGGAAACTGGAATTTACTTTTGTTTTTACGCGTTTGCCAAACAATTACTCAGCTCGATTACGTTCGAAATACTTGTTAATCGAACTCACCGAAAACCCATCGAATTCAAAGAAACGTCGAACATTATTGTGTGGGCAGGTATGAACTTATTTTGGCATTTTTTATTTTACCGAATCACTGCAATGTGTCAAGAATCATACTTTTAAATGTTAAAATATTTTAGAAGGCGGTACCTGTGCGACATTCGATTCATTTCAGTCGGTATTAAACCATGAAATTGCAATGTGAAAAGACTTATTTCGAATTTGGCTACAAAATTTTGCATTCTGGCTTGTAAGATGTCCTGGACAGCAGCAAATAAATTTCCTCACGAGTAGAAACTTGTCTTTAACTTTCGAATGTCGTTTACACTCACACAGTCTAGGGTCCATTCTTTCTTACCTTCTGTATAATCCCTTTTTTTCACCTGTACGTCGTCTTCAAAGCGTCTCAGTTCAGTCAAATGTAAAGGAGCTCTCAGCAATTAATCAAATCAAGCTCCTTTGGTGTATAGGTCTGTATGGTATAACACCTTCTCTAATTTTTCAAGACCAAGTTAGCCGTGAACGGGAAAATTCCCTTTTCACTGCTTTTGTGTTTGGAAACATTGCCATGCCAGCGTGAGTGTTTATGATACGTTTCATTTTTTAAACTGCGGCAGGTGGTTGTGAAAGACAAATGATGTTCATCCACGCCTTTTATAGTAAATTTTTAGTTTTATTTATAGAAAAATCTTTACATCGCCCAAAATTAAATTAAGAATTCAAGAAACAGAATCGGAACTTTAACAATGTTTCAAGTTTTAAATTATTTTTAAAAGTATTGAGGTTCGTTATAAGTAACACACCGAACTTAATGGTTTTCGAAATATAATCTTTGTTACATTGTAATACTGCACGACATTCATTTCAGTCGACTGCAGACCATATGGAATGGGATTTCAGCGTGAGAAGACATATTTAGAACTTGGCTATAATATTTTGCATCTTCAATTATAGATATCCTGGAGAGCACCTTACGCGAACTAGAAATTTCGACTGTAACTTGTCTGTCCAGTACATACACACAGTTAAGGGTCCAGTTTATCTTACCTTCAGTATAATCCCAAATTTTCTTTACACAGTACGTCGGCTTCGAAATTTCTCACTTCCGTATGTCAATAAGTCAAATAAAAGCAGCTGTCATGCGTCTTCGATGCTTTGTGGGTGCGGTTTGGTATAAGGGCCCACCTCCATTTTTAAATCGTTTCAAAATGAAAACTGATGATCGTGCAGAATCAACTTTTAAAAGCTATTCCTATCGACGCTAGCCGGCCATGAACGCGAAATTCTCTTTTGACTGCCTTTGTGTTTGGAAATGATGCAATGATGGCAATAGCCTCGCAAGCATCACTTTTAATTAGACTATGACCTGCGAAAAATAAACTAAATTTTGTGTTTGGAAAATGAAAGTGTTTTACGGTATATCTTATGATGAAATGTATGAAAGGTCTCGCTAAGTTTCACTTTTGAAACCGTGACAAATAAGGTCTACTTTCATTTTCAGAGGTGGTTGCATAAGATAACAGAAAAAAGCAGAACCACGTTTACAGTTTAGACCAAGTAAAAAAAAACAGTTGTTGGTCGGTCAGAAGTTTTTTTTTTTTTAAGAATCCATAACTTAATGACTGATTACATTGAAGTGTATTCCCATTTGGAGTTATTGTTATAAGCAACTGTATCCTGTAATACTAGTTAAGAATATTCAGCACACAGGCCGGTTTTATGTCCCCTATCTGACGCCAAAGGGTTTACTAGCACTTGTGCTTCGGCGCTCTGCCATACTATATAGTTGGCAGAAGGATCGCCTACGGTCGGCCCGCAACTCGAGAAAATATGGAGGCTTAGCTTAGGGGCACTGCGATCAGTCAAATATTTTTCTCGCGAGACGACTTTTTCTGATCGCTCCAAAAATTGACCTAAGATCAGGCTCTATTTGGAACCCAAATAATTTGAATTAGCTCACACCAAAACTTTAGCATTATGAATGTTTCTAGAAATCAAATTTGAGAATGTTTAGATTTTTGACAATTTTTTGAAAACTATCACTCAGCGCATCAAATCTGTGTTACCAAATTTAGCAAGTTTCAGGGGTCCAAATTCCCAATTGGTACGTGATTCTGACTAAAATTGATATTACTCCTGAAAAGACATATATTCCTTCTTTAAATCTGTGGAATAAAATTTTGGGACAGTTCAGTCGGTGATCACGAGCGCTTCGAACAGGCGAAAGTTGTTCTGTTGCAGTTAAAGTTTCCAGCATTCACATAAGTAAGTAGCACCAATGTCTGGCAATGATGTATAACTTTTTTTCTTATTTCACCTCCAGATCGGCTTGAAATGAACACAAACAAGCAAATAGAATGAAATGGAGACGTGGTCTATTCTATGAGTCAATTGAGTCAATGAGTCATGGGTCATGAGTTTTTGAGTCATGAGTCCAAAAAAAAAAGGAATAAATATGTACATATCAGATATAAAAAACGAGTGGAAACCCCAAAAAATGATGTAAAATCATAACTAAAACATAACAATGAATATATCTTGGCTGATAGCGGACAGGCAGTTAAAGGTCCAGTACGTGTCGACATACATGAATACATGTACATCGCGTAGAAACCAGGCCACATCAATCGGCCATGTTGTTTTCTTTTGGCATTGCACGAGCAGAGTCAGAGATCTCCGATATATCTTATGCAATGTGCATATCACCACGAAGAGTATCCGAAATAGCATTCCGCGATCACGCTTTCAAGTTCTGTCCGCGTCTCGCCAGAGTACGATAATTATAAAAGCTAGTTTGCGCGGAAGGTTCTGCCTTCTCCATACCAATGCCAACGGTGAAACTGAAAGATTCTCGTCGTTTTCAAGTATTACAATAAGACAAACCGTATATACCACTTGCGAAGATGTATGAGACCGGGGCTCATAAGCACTGGATAGGAAATCTTTTACTTCAAATATTTGACCCATGACTCATTGACTCACGACTCATGACTAATAGAATTTTTGACTCATAGAAAAGTTACACTCTATTAACACTAGTTTCAAGCTATGTACCTGTCATGACCTCATAAAAGGTGTAAACAGTAGTTTGAGCTACAGGCGTAATATCTTGGGTGAAAACATAATTATTTGAACTTAGACATCACGTTGATTCTTTAGTTTACCTAATATGTAATTTACATTAAATACCGAAAAGTGAATCAGACTGTGAAATTCCACTTAAAGCTGCAAAATTGTAGTGTTTGCGAAAAAATTACGAATAGATAATTCAGATGTGGTTCTCCTTCATTAAGTTTTACCGAATTTTCAGGTATGTAATTTAGTTTCATCGTGTTTTGGTAACATTAAATATTTTTTATTAGTATATATACCTAATTATTAGTTAAGGATTTCCGGTTTTTCATATTCGTATACCACCGTTAGATATAAGTGACTGAAATGGAAACTCTTCACTCGTTTTCTTTTCTGAATTAGGTATTTGCCAATTTTTTTTTGTTAATAAGCTGTTATATTTTTTTAGTTGGTGAAGGCAGCCAGGGCAAGAGCTGGTAGTATAACCGATCTTAAGTAAGTTGACTTCGAACAGGTTGTGCTGCCAAAATGTGTGTTAGCGAAAGACAGCTTAATTATTGTCTGTTTTCTTTGTAAATAACCTAGACTCAGCCAAAATCTCATCAATCACAATTTAGTTACTGCATGTAAAGTAAGGTGAAGTGAAGTAAAGAGGAGAGAGTAGCACTTAAAATAGGACGCTATTCTAATGTTACATAACTCAAGTTTGCTCAGGTGTTTAAAAACTTTGTGAACAGAAGCGAAGTTTTTGAGGGGGTAGCAAACTACTTTTTACAGATCTTAAGTTTTTGTAGTTTTGTAAATTTTCAAATTTAGAATGCTTTTACAGCTTCTTATATAACACTGTAAAGAGTTTTATAACAAAAACAGTAATAATAATAATAATAACAATAATAATAATAATGATAGTATTATTAGTAGTAATAATTATAATAATAAATGATAATGATAATAATAATAGTAATTATAGTAAGAACTTTTTACGAGGGTATCATGCACTTTGCAGTTAAAACTCATAACCCTAAATTATGATAAATGCTAACTTACAACTGTATTAATAAAACAAAAATCACCCGTACCTTTGTATATTAATTAGTATGGGTAATCGAATGGTTTGAAGTGCAATTTGGGATTAATCAGCACAAGTAAAAATTTCAAATACTAACCTAAAACGAAGTAAGTTAAATTTGTGGTCTTTGAAATATTTACGATTGCGAAGCAAGTTGCAGAAAATGTTCAGCAATTTTTTACTTCTCGCGTGCTCTTTGCAACCGGCTTTGCAAGGCACTCTCGCAATTGCGTCACGTTTGTTCTATTTTGCGAAATGCTGCCGACGTATCTAGTTTTATCGCAGACAAAGAATGAGTTGCGTTGCGAGTTGCGAAAAAACTTGCAAATGTCTAGCAACTTGCAATGTTTTGTTGTCGTCAGCATTGCATTGTAGGTTGCATAGAAAATTTGCGCGTGTAACAGGGCCTTTACTTACACAGGCACCTTTTTAGGGACAAGTTACGCTTCTTGAAAATAATGGAGAGTGCTAAGTCCCCGGACAAAAACATGTTTTTCATTTCTCATTTTTCATTTTTTTTAGGAAAAGAATATCATTATCTTGTACTTTGAACATCCCTTAAGGAATTAATTGCCAAAGGAATCTCTTAGGTTTTAAGCACATGTATGCAATTAGAAAAGTATAAATAGTTCAAAAAGATTGATTCTGGTAAAGCAAATATGTAAGTGAATTTGGTTTGAATGTTCAGCAACGTCTAACCTTAAATTAATATGGTCAACTGAAGCGAAATAATTTCAGATTAATTTTATACAGTCATAGATAATATCATTTATATGTTATTGTAAAACTTAAAGAATTTTTCTTTTGTTACAACTCCAACGTAAGATGTAATATACTGCAATTTCTCGTTAGTCTTTTCATCACTGTAAGAGCACCGAGACTCTGTATAGTACTCATACTACTGCTTTATTATTGTTGTTGTTGTTGTTGTCGTTGTTGTTGCTGTTGTTATTATTATATTATTATTATTGTTATTGTTACTATTATTGTTTTTTACTCAATAGGCGAGTTCTGATCCAAAGTATGTTTCAGAAATACTTAATGCATCAGTTATGCCATTTTAGCCGAGTTGCAGTTCCGAAACCAATGTGTTTCTTTTTTGTATATAGACGAGGAAGCGTTAGAGTAGAGTTTGTACTCTATTATGATAAAGGTACGACCGATAAGGAGATGAAGAATCGTGTTAGCGAAGCAGTCAAAAGTGGAAAGCTTGGAAATTACAAAGTTGGGAAGGAGTCACTACATTTTATAGGTAACTGAGACTACAGTTTCCAACTGTTGTTCACGCCTGTTTGTTTAAATGACAACTCTGTGTTCATTGCGAATTTAGAATAACAGTTGTCTTATTTCTCTATGTTCCAGAAGAGGACAAACCCCCCAAAATTCCTGATAATGAAAGTAAGTATATGTACACATGTGTATAGTTCAACACATTAGCTTATGTTTTCCTAGTGAACAAATGAAATATAAGAGTTATACTGAAATCGTTACAAACATGAAGAATCAGATAGAGAAATGATGCTCCTAGTTATGAAGTAATCACAATTTCCAATGTGGATGTAAGTAGTGTGCAGTCAATCATGAATCCCCAATATTGTAACAAATCAAAACTGCAGTAAAATAATTGCTAGTAAATCATTTTTTTTTCTGGCAATATATTTTTTTGTTATAATCATATAATTAAAATGTCTTTACTTTTCAGCTACAACTATTGTGGTAGTTGTCGTTATTGTCGTGGTGTTGGTGGCAATCTTCGTAGGAGTTGTTGTTTGGAGAGTCATGAGAAAACGTAGCCGTAAGGAAATAAGAGGTTTGTTTTTAAAGTCATCGTCTTAATTCGTTTGAAAACACATCAGAATCGATTTGATTCCTCCTCTGCTACATGTGTTGTGCAATACATTATAAACCCTCCTGTATTCTCAACTAAAACAACACCGAAAAAAGAGAACTTGAAATTACAGTGCGTTGTTTTGGTGTGGATAATATTAAAAACAGTGCTTTTCGAAACATTGAGTTGCACCACCGCGATATAAAAACTGCGATATGAAAAAGATTTAAACGCTAGTAGAACAGCAGCGTTTGGTTTCTTTTTGACAAAAAAAAACGAATCAAAATCGAGTCGAAGACTTTTTAATATTTTTGTAAATATTACAACCTATCGGTTAACATTCAATAAAAAAATTACGCCAGCTTAAGAAATGGCTGCATCTCATAACACAAAATAACCGGATCTCTGTGGTCGCAAATATTGCAGATAACTGGATATATTGTTACCGCTGTAGACGTCAATAAATGCTATATGACCGAGCTGTTAGGAAGGGTGTACGTCTTGCTGTTGCAGAATAGAGCGATTTTCTTTTCACCTTGAAAAACTTGTTCCTTACATGCTAACTTTTCTTGTCATTTGCCAGTGCCAGGAAAGATGAAGAATCATTATTTAGTGGTTGTTACAGACTCTAGCTGTTCGTTTATTGTCTGTTGAAACAAAAAATTTCCTGTGCAGAATCTTATTCTCCTGCCCGACAAAACAAAATCAAGATAAAAACAGAGCGTCAAACGAACGTGTTCCAAAATCCATTCAGACGGCACGCGCGTTCTCTGAGTTTTCGCAGAACCAATCAAAACTCCAGAAATTCAGTTCGTGTACGATTCGCCTGTTTTTTTTTACGTTTTGATATTTTGTAGTTATCATTGTATCAAATATGTATACAATGTGCATTTTTTCGCAATAAGCTTGCAGTAAGCTGCGCACTTTTTCCATAACGATCTAAATAGCTTGAAGTTAGATGCGCACTTTTTCCATAACGATCTAAATAGCTTGAAAAGGCTGCGCACTTTTTCCATAATGATCTAAATAGCTTGAAGTTAGCTGCGCACTTTTTCCATCATGATCTAAATAGTGTATACTATAATAGGCAATGATATTTAACCTGGCTTCTATTTATCTTTGTAACTTTCGTGAACTGGTTAGTCGTTCTGTACAATTTAGCCTGTAGACGATCTTCCCCTTGTAGCTTCCAGTAAATTTGGTAGTCGTTCTGTCTCTGTTGTGACCGCCGCTGTAACTAGCCGTTTGGAAACAAGCCCTATAAGATACCCAGTGTCCCATTGCTATGCCTTCAGTTGGCAAACATCGTCGCAGAAGACATTTATTTAAAAAAAAATAAATTAAATAATACTGTCTGCAGAGTAAAGTATTACTAGTGACATGCCTAACCAACTTAAAGGATAGCGGCGTTAATGTCCCCAATGCACTAAATAAATAATACTTAGCTAGACCACTTTCATAATACGCCCCAGTGGCCATGAACAAAAACTTGGAGTCGAGGCCAGTAGGGCCAAAATACAGCAAATGTATAAGAACTTGGAACATGACCTCGACTTGAAATTCTTGTTTATGGTCACTGGAGCAAAATAATTATGAAAGTGGTGTATACAAACATCCCAATATGTCGTATCCTTTACTCTTTTCTAATGGATTTATCTGTCTCTTCCATGATTCGGAACTTGGCAGCTGTCAATGGAGATGAACACAAAATGTAAGTATTGTTGTATATATCAACTTCAAAAGCGATTGTCATAGTCAACAGTCGATACTGGAACCGAAAGAAACTTTGGATACTTTAATATTTAGTGGTAAATTATAATCATAATGATGGCAGTGATTATAATTGTATTACATTATTTGTATTGTGATGAACCTGCACTCTACATTATGCAAACTCAGTGCCAAAAACAATAAATTACGTGTGCCCCTTTATCTCCCATAGATCCTTTCGGTTCTGGTATCCACTGTTGACTATGACAAACCTTTTCTGCAACTTCTGTATACTACACGAGTATGACTAACTGTTATTTCTCAGTTACCAAGAAGCATGGTTAGCAGATTGGGTGTAAAATTAAGTGTTACATTTCTCGACAACCCTTGTTACGATTCACGACACACAGATCTCTTGTGCTCACTCTAATATGGGAGATGTGTGCATCCAAGATACTCGTATATAACTATTAACGTTTCTTACCTCATCTATTTACTTCTTATATAAAGTCCATCAGTCTCGATTAGCCCCTGTGGCTACTACAGGTGGCCAGCACATAACAACCTGTAACTTATCTCTCTGACCTGGTCGATATATATACTTCTTATTGAAAACCACTTTTCTCGATTAGCCCCTATGGTTATAACAGGTGGTCAGCACTTAACAACCTGTAAGTTATTTTTCTGATTCTCCTTCTGTAATAATAGGTGCAAATAAGAAAGTTGTTAAGTGCACTGGTTTGCAGAAAGGCGATTGAGCTATGGTTCCAGTACGGTTTCATGTAAAAATATATCTTGTTCGCTTAACTTCTAAGTTGAAAGTCTTGTATTTCTTAAACAGTTTAGAAATACCTAGTAAAGCATAATCACATGCCCTTTTTTAAGGGAAGGGCGTGCGCTGAATGACACCTCAGTTGAAGCGGGGCAAGGGCCAACAGTCTCGTATGAACAAGGGGATAAGAAGAAGAGGGCAGGGATGAAGTTGGATGATTTGTACACCAAGGTTAACATGTCAAAGAAGTCCAAAAAGAAAAAGGTGATTTTCATATACTAAATCACTTGTAAGTAGCATTCTGAGAGGTCTGTTGTTGCCCCCTCTGGACGGCGTGAAATTTAGTAAACTCCCCGGTGGGCTTATTAAAGCGTTTGTGGTACTTTTGTTCTCTTCATTTCCATAAGAACTTGTAAACTGCAAGCTGTATGCAGGTACAAATAAAGGCTCTGTTGTTATTGTTGTTGTTTTCAGTGACGTTATCCTTTGTCTACTGAAAGTTAGTTATGACACTTTTAAATACTTTTCAGAAGGCTTATATATAGCAAACAACCTGTACCAAACATGTGCTCTTTAAAATGAAAAATAATAGTCTGATTTAAAGTAGTGTTAATTTTCCACCGGTTGTGGTTGTTAAAAACAGTTCTGACTGCAACGAAACACTTATTTCTGCGTCTTTGTATCTCGAAGCCCGAAGAGATTGTGTATACTGCCGTAGACTTCGAACCCGATGCGGCAACGCAGAGTACCAAGCCAAAGAGTCCTCAGCAGCAGAACACAGACTACGCATGTGTCACCGACGTCATACATCAGGGAGAGGGGGGCAATTTTGAAAAGGTACCCTTAAACGGACCAACCACCGGCTTGGAACCTCCCGAGAGGCCCAAGAGCGAAAAGCCAGACAAAGATGACACCGGTACAAACGAGAGCTAGATACACTTATACTTCCATAGGGTGACCCAGTCAGTTATTTAAAACTGTTTGTCAAGTGGGTCCCTGACAATCTAGTAAAACAATAAAAGCTAAAAAACCTAAGGCAATTACATTAAATAATTTAAAAATCTGAAAGTTCGAAGATGCGCTGTTACATGAAATACTGAAGTGTAAAACTTATATAAAACATATGAATTATGCGCGTTTAGAAACAATTTACACAGCTTTGACAAAAAAATGATGTTTTTGCACTTAAGATAAAAGGTCAATGCTTGTCGGGTTACGTTGGAGGTAGTTCTCCTAGATCATTATTTTAAATAGTTAATGCAAAACTGAGGCACTGACGTTCATTCCACAATCTTAGCATAAACGTGAGCCTCTGGCTTTGGAGAATGAGTAACCACTCTAGCGCAAAGTTTTAAGTTTTTTTTTTTAAAGTTAAGTTAAAGTTAAAGTTTACGAAACAATAGCATGGTTATTTAACTGAGTTAAATGCTCAAGTTTAAAGTTGCTGCTTAAGTAGTTTGCATATATTTTATTTTATTTTATGTTGATTATGTAACCTGCACGGAAACTAGCCCATCCGCTATGCTTACATTCTCATTTAACAGGCAACTGCTGAGCAACTTTTTCACGCAAAGTGTGACGTCGTGACGTTATTGCCAAAACGTGTATTAACCAAAAAGAACCGTTTTTGCTTCATTTTAAACCATGTCCTGTTTCAGAGCATTTTTCAAAATCTACATTTATCGCTGACCATTCGTTTTGGCTCTCTTAAAGAAAAGAAACGATTGGTATTATTCGTTTTAACTTTTGCACCAGTTAACGGGGAAACGGGGAAACCAATAAACTGACAATAAACTGCCAACCGCTTTTCGCTTGCTTTGAATAGTAGAAATGATTGGTGCTGTTCATTAATTCTAATTTATGAACCAGTTGTCGAAAACCTGTTAAGCGACCATTCGTTTTGCCTGTCTTGAATAGCACAACTGCTTGGCTTACTCGTTTCTTGCAGTTATGAAAATTAACAAAACTTTTAATACATCTTGAGTCTTTTGAGTTTGAACTTATAACAGAACAAGGATTTTCTTTTGTGATCGGAAAAAACATGAAAAAAATCGCGAGTTTTTAGATCGTTGGATTGATGTTATTTACTCATATTTTTAATGCTGGTTTGAAGGTATAAATGGTCTTTGGAAACTTCTGAATAACAAGAAGTTTACTAGTTTTTCTGTGCTTGGTCATTCAGCAAAGTTCATTTTCTTTGAGATAGGTTTCATAAATAGTCCACAAAGTTCTTCCTTTTGTGTGTGTGTGTGTGTGTGTGTGTGTGTTTGTTTGCTCTTCTGCGCACGGTTTTCGTTATATACTGGCACGTAGAATACTTTAACACCTTTTATCAGCTTTAATACATTTTTGTAACACCTGGATGTTTTTTGAGTATTTAAAAAGTGTACCGTCGAATTTCCTCGATTTTGAGTATAGGCGTTTTAAAAATAGTTGTTAATGGAGAATGTTTTGTAGTCCGAGTAGTTAGTTAGAATGCCGTTGTTCGAAAACTGGAAATGAGATACGGCCATAGCAACTGGACTAAATGCCATCGCCGATGCTCAAACACGTTACGGTCAAACCGTGATTCAGTTCTAACAAGTTTCTTTGGTGATTCGTTTGATTCTGCACTCAGTTCCAAGAAATATTTTGCCTCCAGGCTTTACTGGCTACAATACCTAGAAGTAATTTTGTCGTAATTAACTCCATTTTGATATCCAAATGATATATATTTATAATTAAAGTAAACAATCGACTTAAAGCTTGAGTTGTAGAATTTCTTCTAGAAATACCAAACCCACTCGTCGGAATTCAAATATAATAAGCAGTGAATATATTTACTAGTGCTGGAAATGAAGACACAAGAGATAAAAGTAAGGAAGTAAGTCAGTCTTATTGAACTTTGTCTCGATATCCAAGTGATAGATTTTTTTATAGAGATAACAGGTAAACTGGACGTTTCTAAAACCGTTCAAAATAATTCAATGCCAACGCCAAAGCTGGACAAAGAGCTATTGCTTTTGACAATAAAACCGTTGTCGATATTTTTAGTACTGCTGAGGTCCTTGAAAATCCGTGTATTGGTTCCTGTCCACAGCGAAAAATTAACTCTTAAAACTTTGAAATTCGTAATTTAATAGTTTTAAAGAAAATATATGCAAAACCTCGTGTTGAATTTGCCGCCGAAGGTTCTTATATCAGTTAGAAATGTCCTTGAAAGTCCAAAACTGTCCTTGGAACTGATATTGAACCTGCATTGCAATAATTGCGTGGCCTTGTTAAAATGACAGCTTATTTGGTGCTAAATAATTTCAATATTGATCAAGCAATTTTGTCAGTGACATTCTCATCAAGTACGATTTATGCTCTTCTGTTTTAATTTTTTTCAAGAGTACCTTTGCTTTGTTCTACAATAAGGAACGTATTTGTTAATTTGTTTTAAGGCATACTGCACACTGTGTATTGAGTTTATAATATTGTAAACTTTAAAAAGATATGACTTAGGGCTCCTATTGATACCAGTGTTATTATACTGAAAGGACTACCTTGGTTAAATAACGATTATTTTACCTAACATAAGGAGGGCATTTTTAAAATGCCCTAAAACGTTGGAGTTTGAAAATAATGGTTACGTCACAGCTGTTTCCTGTGGAGCCTTTCGTTCGTAAGTCGTTCAGTTATGAAATCGTGACCTTGCATTCGTGCATGTCTATCAATTGACGTGACTGTAAAAGTGATCCCTCTAAACCCAACCTTTCTCCATTCATGCCCTTGGAGACCTTCAAAGCGGTTCCACATAATTTTGTCGGGTTGCCAAAAATTTATATTTTGACACGCCTCTTTGTAATACCTGTTGAGGAAGAGTAGTGATATGTTGACTGGCGACTTTTTCACCAATCTCACAAGACATATCTCTTTCTGTTGTGAGTTTCTTGAAACGAAAATTTCCGCATGTCGTTTGTTTTTCATAAACCAACGTGGTCAGCAGTACCTTGTGTTAAAAATTAATGCAAAATAAAAAACCGCACTAAATAGGAAAAGAGCGAAGCCATTGTTATTTAGTGGAAGGAGTTATTATCTTACTTTTCTGGTAAGGACTTGTGAGTTGACGGTTTCCAAGCAACCAGCTGTGACATGGCCCTGTGTTTTTTTTAAGTTGATACAATAAGATTGTATCAATCAATTTTATAATGATAATATCGTAGAGTAAGGAGCTAAAAGCTTCCAATGATATCGTTCCTGATCTTCGAGGCTCGGCGTGGATAATCTGCCCCTTCGTCCCTCCTTGTTTTTTCTGTACTGGAAAGAAACTTTGAGCTTGTGTCTCGTCATGGGACGGGTGTCGAAAGCTATGACCACCCGTCAGTATGGTTGAGTTAATAAAAATACTTGCTAAGAAGGGTGGACCAGATGCAGTGGAACAGAAAATCGTAGCTATCTGTTTTGGGAACTTTCTTACGGTACAATCACATTAGCGTCGAAATTGAACCCAGAGTTTCGTTTGTGATCAGAGAACTATTACTATAACCCAATATGTTTACCTTTTAAAAAATATCTTTATTGGATGTAAATGCTTTGCTGTCAATAAATAAAACGTAAAAAACAAACGAAAAACAAAACTTGAGTTTCCATTATGATTTGTGTATTTTTCGCCTTTTTACCTCTTGCTAGATATATCAGTCTCTGTGCACGCTATTTCCGTACCTAAGAACCAGTTACCTCAAATGCGGATTGTAAGCCGCACCCACCTCCCCGGTTATAAGCCAGTGATACACTGCTAACGTTTGGACATAATTAACAGTCCCTCCCCTCCCCTTTTGCTTAAGTTTGCTTTATTAACATTGGGTAACGGAAGTCAGGCCAGAGCACTTCATCTGGCCGTAGTAGGCTGCGTGGACTCTGAGTATAGAATGATCGTTGTTCTAATACACAATTTTTCTTATGCAAATTTTTGTTAAATCGATTCCTTCGTGGGGGCTAAAAGTGGTGATTATGTTGATTTTGACCAAGTAACGACTTTTAGCCCCCAAAAGGGAATGGATCTAGCAACAATTTGCATTAGAAAAATGGCGTGTTCGCTTCTTGATTTGTTTTGTTTAGTTTCGTCACTCAAGGTTTCGGTTAAGATTAGTTGCAATTAGGTTAAGGTTAGGGTTAAGATTAGTTGCAATTAGGTTAGGGTTAGGGTTAAGATTAGTTGCAATTCCTCGATCACGCGAAACTGCAATGGACTGTTGTTTGAAGTGGCATCGCTGTTTACGAAAGGGACTACAAACTTCGCAGCCGTATATCTATTTTAGATGACTGGCTCATGGTTTGTAATTAAAACTGAAAGTAAACAGACCAATGAGCACAGCATGCGTCTTCACGAGTCTTTTATGCCTTAGCGTGAGAAACAATTTATAAAC
>JAOBYE010205215.1:0-17272 GCA_025403585.1 Parazoanthus swiftii
AAGCATGGCTCGTTCATATTTCCTTTCCAATGGCGGTAAACAAGATAGGTTGAAGTATTTATTTCAAATTTACTAAGTATACGGCAGGCCAGCTTGAGTCAGGCTGCGGCGTAGCCTCTTGTTTTTACTTTAAATGTAAACTCTCACATTTTTGCAACAAGAAAGCATGCTATTTAATTAAGGATTTGTGGTTGTTGTTTGTGTTACACACCTACGTCAGTGTTAAGAGAAGGGTAACATAAGAAGAGGAGGGGTTGTGAATTTTGTTAAAATTTTACAAAAATTAGAGAACAAACTTGTGTAGAAGTACTCAAGGCCGAAATCAAATTTGTTTTTATTGCTATAAATATACTGAAAGTACCATGGTCACTTTTGCAGCTTTTACAAAGCACTTTTTTATAACTTGAGGATTCACTATCAGAAATGCTCTTGTCGCAGTGATGAACATAAGAAATTGGAATTACCGGATGAAAGCTTTTAAGCTGGTGTGTAAAAGTGGCTTCTGAGCGACAGAGCATTTTGCCAAAGTTTTTTTATAAGTCGAGGGAGTTATTATTAAGGAGTTGAGGGTTGATAATCTAAAACTTATTGTCCTGCAGGACACAAGACGAAATGCAGAGACAGCTAAAGCATCAATAGACATGATGCAAAGAAAGGGACGTATACTTCGTTGTCGATTTGCCACCCATGCTGCGGCACTGAAAGTAATCAACCTTGGGCCACTGACATCCAATGACATTTTGGAGCAGGCTTTCAGCCAGTTTGGTGATGTTGAACGAGCTGTTGTTGTCTGTGATGACAGGGGTCGTTCTAAAGGTTACGGCATTGTGGAGTTCGCAAGGAAGAGTAATGCCCACACAGCGATGCAAAAGATCAATGAAGGCTTGTTTTTGCTTGGGAGGTGAGCTTGTGCTCTGATTAGTATTGATAATAAGAATGATAATCAGTGTTCTCCCAAGAATTTCATGAATACCAGGAGTGGGTACTATTAAATTAACAAGCTAGGCAGTACCGAAGCATTCAGTTATGCACTGCCATTGTGCTCAATCTCTCTCACCTTGTGTTCACTACATACAAATTGCCTGGAAGTGTGTTTGATGCTTCTTTGGACTTTGCAAAATCAGTTAATATATGGGCTCTGGATAAGGAGTAAGCGCACACATGACTTGTACTCATACAAGACTAAAGGAGTTTGAATGAAATTTTCTTTGATTTCTCTGACAATAGATTAGTCTCTTTCATCCTGGGAGAGGATCCCTTTTAGTCATTAATTTTTAGGTATGGTTACGACACCGTTTTTATTTAGAAGGACATTAAGAGGCCTTCTACTACTTTGGGCTTTCATTGGTTTTACCAGAGATCAGACAGAAGATTTGGTTTTTTGTACAGCAAGGTCTCAGCGGTGAACTTGTTTATATTTAGAATTACCGGATGAAAGTTGTGTAAACCCCAGCTTATGTGTAAAACAGGCTTCTGAGAGACAAGTACAACAACAGGAAGTTCGTCCAAATTGTTTTTAAGACTTGTTTTCCAGAGGCTCCAATGATCAAGCTTGATTTGATTCACATGAACCAAATCACATATATAACTGTCTATAATATACAGTGTAGTAGTAAATTTTCATACAAAGTAACTTACTTTGTAACCAGAATTTGGCAATCTGTCCCCCCTAAGGTTGGTGGAAAATGTACCGTAGTTAAATTATAGCATTTTGAAATGTCCAGAAAAAGTTTTGTAGGAAGAACTCTATTTTTTGCCTTTTAAAAACTTGTTGTAGGTCACCACGCCCAATATTGGTGAGGACGCCAGATCCTGAGGATGATGAAGATGGAATACCTGACAAAGCTATTGAGCGTCACACTGGTTATCACAAGTAAGTTACTGGTCGCTACATCATGTACATGTCTCTGTGATGAACATGTTTATATTTGGAATTACCGGATGAAAGCTGATTAAACCTCAGCTTATGTGTAAAACAGGCTTCTGAGAGACAGGAACATCATAAATGTCTAAAAACAATTTTTAGTAACTAAAAATTACATAAACCACACAGTGCCCTAATAAATGGTCCCTGTATTCCGTCTGACACTAGAGAGAGAGAGGTGCAACCTCACTTTGCAGTACCAGGTTCATTTGAGGCTGACTGGGCTCAGCGATGGAAAGCCCTTGACGAGATGGAGCAAAGCCAGAAAGAAGCCCTTGATAAACAGTTCAAGGAAGCCAGGGAGAAACTGGAGAATGAGATGAACACAGCCATTCAGGAGCATGAGGCAATGTTGATGAGACAAGGTAGGAACAAAAACAGTTGTTCTTATCCTTTTGTTATAGGTTTTGAAGAGATTACAAAACAGAAAAAATTGAAATGATATAGAGACAGAAAGATCTGTTCAGAAGAAACCATAGGGCATATTGAGGCTGGACTTACTGAGTTTGCGCATTTAATGTAGTAGGAAATTTTGCAAGGTGGCATTGGTTTACTATAACTACTAGAATTCTTTACTTTTCTTCCTTATTCCTTTTTTTACCCTCTCATAATGAAAGCAGAGCAAATGACACTAATTATCTTACAAAAGAAAGTGGGCAGATGTTCTGGAGGTCGTAGTGTGTGATGCCATCATGCAAATGCCCTATTGGTAATTGAGTTTGGTCAGTGAATGCACACAGGCAGACATAAAAAGAAGCTTTATAGTTAGCAAAATTTACCATTTTAAGAAAAAGTTTAGTAAGTGAGAACAGCAAAGCTGTTAGAGGCTTTCAGTTTTTCAGGTACTACTAGAACGTTTGATTATAAAAAGGTAAATACCGTTAACTCCAAAATTATAAATCAGCTTAAAATTCCATATAAAGTCATCTTTAAAATCTAAGGAAAAACACTTTGAGAAAATATAAGCCCATGATCTAGGCCGATAAGTGAGAAGTGCATCTATACTGATCAGTGTTTAATTTGTGGGAGATACAAACTGGTTATGGCAGGCTGAGAGCTCATTATCCCAATGTGGATTGTTGTTTAGAAATCCAAATGCGGCAGGAAGATTTGAGACGCCATGACGAGATGAGAAGGAGGGAAGAGATGATGCGGCAAGAGTTGTTGAGACAACAGGAAATGGACAGAAGGTCAGTTTTCAGTAAAAGTCAAATTGACAATTGCATTATGACATGAACAAACATATATCTCCAGCATGCTGTCTTTATGTCTGTGACCAGTGTTCCCGAGCTTTCATATGGCAAGAAATTTACTGTTTATATTTGCTCCCCCAGCTAGTGTTTTTCTCAAAGCTGGTACACCAGCAAATTGTACCAACTTTCCCAGGTGACTGTACCACCTTTCCCCAGCAGTGACGTCTGAGAACATTTGAATTCATCACAGTTCTAACCTGTAATAATTAACCAGTCCCCAGACCCTTGCAACTTCGACACTTGATGACCACGGTTTACATTTTTTCCCACCAAGTGTACTCCATTTCCCAAACCTTAAGAGAAACACTGCCAGCCCTATGTTCCCATGTTCACTGCATGACATACGACCACTGTTTTTCATGGCAGGGTGTGCTGATATCCCCCCTCCTTCACCTCAAGTTAACTGTAATAAACTGCAAATGTTGCAGTATACGTTGGTTGCACCCCTACTCATTCCCCCTCCAGTTCATTGTGCAGTGACAACAACTTTCAGGTAGAAGGGTATCCTGTGGTTGACTTAAGTTATTCCTCCTTCCCTACCCACAATTCCAGTTCACTGCATAACATGGCAAGGTATGCTGTTGTTAACATCAATTACTCCCTCTCCACCGATCAAGTTCACTATATAACATGCAAGCATAATTCATCGAGAGCTTTCATTTGAAAGGGAACTATACAGCTGCTGACATTCCAATCTTGCTTTGGTTTAGGCATCAAGAAGAAATGAGAATACAAGAGGAGATGAGGATAAGGGATGATATCCGTCGACAAGAGGAGATGCTTTTCAGACAAAAACAGGAAGAGATCTATCGCCGTCGTCAGCAAGAAGACATAATGTTAAGGGTAAGATCTATTCAAGTTCTTTATTGCAGGCTTATATTTGCTTGTGATAATGCTCATTTGGGGCAATTATTCTGGAATAAGAGTTTGTAGTGACTATTATTTATTTTTGAATTCTTGGAATACATTTTGTTAACCCAAGGACAAACTTCGGATGTTGAATGGTATCTTGCATAATCAAGAAGCACAAAATAAACAAAACCAGTTTGTCTGTAGTTGAGCTTTTGTCGCATGAGGAGTTTTGTTGCTAAATTCTTGTTCCCTGTATCTGCATATTTGCTATTCAAAAGTTCAGAAAATTTTCATATATCATCTTGGAGAATCAAATCCTGTCTTCTCAAGACTGGCAAGATAGAATTTGATTTTAAACCTGATGTGGTATTGATGAGCTTTTTGTTAACTGGTTTTATTTAATCATTTCATTTTGTGTGGTTCTAGTAGAAAATCATATCAAATTAATACATTTATAATTTTTGGCAGAAGTTTGTCTGAATATTTGTTTTTGATTTACAGGAGGCAGCAGTGAGAGGAGGCTTTGGGTCTGGTCTGCCACCACCCAGAGGGGTAGGTTTTCTTCTTATCCTTTCCCCACCCTGAAGTATTTTTGTAAAAGTAAAGAGTTTTTCCTTGAATGCAGTTGGCTATTTCATTGCCAGCAAGTTAAATCTTTCCAGATTTTATATGGGTAAAGGTTATTGCCTTGTTCTTGTTAGATCACTGTTCCTTCACTGATTTAGTGTCAGTCTGAACTTGTGGAGGATTAAATATTTTCAGGGATCTTCTTCCACCACACCATCCTTTAATAGGTAGAAATGAGATATTATCCTAGTCTCTCAAGTTTATAACAAAGAACTTTGTAGAACCCACTAATTTCTTCTACCTGTATTGATATAAAAGAAATATGGTAGTTTTGAAAAAGGGAAATAATGTAAAATTAGAGTTGGGATAACTTTTTGGGGTAGTTCAGTCAGTTCTTTGAACATAAAATTGGTCAATTTGTAACTCCTAAGTTAATTCCTTAACTCCCAAAAAATGTTAGGTGTGAGCTGCTTAATTCTCTTAACTTGTCTCCATGTATTTTCCAGTATTATTTTTCCCTACTATCAAAAACTATTTTTGTACTGATGCTGTGCTGAGAAGATACAAGCCCTTTCAGCCAGGGCCAGTTTGTCAACAACTATTTTCTCTTTACATTATCAATACAAAACATGTTCAGTTTTGAGAATATGTGAATTTGTCACACACTACAAGTTATCGGTAATAAAGTGCAAAGTTCTCCCTGGCAAACTGTTAAAAGGGAAAGTATAAATATCTATTAGGAGAATTTAGCATTACAACATTCATGTTAAAGAACGTGGTAGGACTAGAAGGGTGGTAACTTGTTGGTTGATTGCAGCTTGGAGGAAGTGACTGGCGACCCAGTCCAGGCATGGGACCTCAAGGAGGTGTACTTGGAGGGCCAAGGCTTGGTCCCCCGGGGCTGGGCCCACCAAGGGGGCCTGGAGGTCCCCCTCTTTCTGGGCCCATGGGACCACCTTTGTCTGGACCAATGGTAAAGTATCAGATTGCTATATAATTACAGACAGCAAGTATAGTTGTTTTGACAAGCTAGTTGTGAATATATTTGTGTCTTCTGGATAATCATAAATGGAAAAATAATTGTGTAGAGTTGAGAACTGTTTTCCTGTCAGTAATTATAATAAAGACTGGAAAAAATATTTAGGAATCAATAGTAGTATAGAGTGAAATATTAAAAGAATTGAAAATGTTTACAAGTTAATACTTAAAGTAAGAAGTAGAAAATAATTACCAAAGAATAGTAGTGTAGAGTAAAAAAGTGCATAATAATCAGTAGATATATGGAGCCCAATAATATTAAAAAGCATTGATTTCAGATCAGTAGCAATCAATAATCATAGTTAATGGTGGCATAACTATGGGCAAATGGCAAGTTATTGATAGTGGTATAGGGCAGAATAATTGTGCAGAGTAGAAAAATTGGTAGTAATGAAAAATAGTATTGAGTGAAATAATATAGAGTAGAACAAATTGTAACAATCAATCATGATAGTAAACTGTAAATTGGCAGGCATAGGTTGAGTATAGATAAGTTGACCCCCCAATTTTGCAAGATAAAAATACCAAAAGTACAGAATTTGTAGGTACTGGTGTCCAGGAATTTTGCATTAAGTACAGGCACACAGTAAATGAGATAATTTTTCATTTTTTAAAGCATTTTCAAAAAATATTTTCATTTTTTTAATTTTTTGACCCATGTATAAGTTGAGTGTGGTTTTATGAAGTAACTTTTTGGTGCTAGAAGCTAAAAATAACTTTTTGGTTTTATTCCACAAAATGTGATAGGTTTCAGCTAAAAGGTATGTTAGTTTAAATCAGCCAGTCAGACAGATAGTTGGTTAATCATCAAATCTTAATTGTGCTCAGTACTTTGTCACATTAACTTCGGTGTACCTGATATCGAGACTCTCATTTGAATAGTTTTGTTAACTAGACTGAAACATTACAAACTTTAATTTTCAGTTTTGATTTTGAAGTTGCTGAGAGAGTGTGAGAACATTTCCTTATATTTGTGTTTGTTTTTGTATTATTTTGTTATTGTTGTGTTTGTCTGACAGTCTAAAAGTGTGACTGTGAACTTTACATAGTTGTGGCAGTGTATTTAGTTTTGTTTTATTTTTGTAACTTAACTTTATTATGTTACCTTATAAAAATTGCTCAGTATAATCTATAAAGACAATAATTATGATTTGTTTTTGTGAAATATTATGAAAGGAAGTTCTCAGAACAAATTATAGTTTTCAATAAATTATTTGTTTTGTGCAAGTTTACCTGAAATCATCATGACAGGTTCAGATGATATAAATCATTAGATAGTTTTGTCGTAGCTACGTTGTGTCAATCTTAATTTCTAATAAGAAAAACTACTGTAAACTTAGTTATCATTTTTGTGAATTTTTTTTTGTCCCCAAGAAAAACATCTAACAAAAGTTTGAAAATAGTTTGCTTCAATTGCAGTTTTATCTTTGAATACGAATTTTACATCTTGATAGCTAGAATCTTTAAGTTTTCTCTACATACAGTGTTTTAGATAATGTACAATTGTCATGTTGAATGTATCAGTGTCATGTTATGTTGGTGCTGTCATAAAAATTCTCGCCATGAGAACTAGTCAGATTGTCAGCTTGTCCTTGTTTGCCATATGGTTAAAATGTTGTAGTACTTAGTGTGTCCCTGATGCAAAGAATTATGGTCTATTTTTGTTAGAAATTTTCTACAATGTTCACTGCGTGGCAATTTCAGCATGGAGCAGGACTTGCTGTTACTCTGTTAAATTTATTCCTGGAGCTGAAATCGAATAAAGAAGAAAGTGCTTATAAATTATATAAATTATATAATTATATTATATAATGTTGAGATACTTGTTTATTGTCTGTTGTTTACAACTGTTAGCTACCCAAAGGTTTTATTTAATTTGTTATTTAAATTAAAATCAACCTATTTTTGTAAAAAGCAACAGCTGTTGCTAAAATTACTTAGAATTTTGGCTCTAGGCTGTTCCATAAGTTATAATAGCTGAATAAGATACTGTTGTTACTATAGTAAGTACTATATAGTTGTAGAAGTTAATGCATAATTATTGCATCATTTTGTGTTCTAACCAAGTTTTTGCATTTCGTTTTTGTTTGCTGCTGTGGATCTGTCATATCTCTTTCACTTGGATTGTTGTAACATGGATTCTTTGGATCTATGTTTGCATTATACAATAAACAGCGACCAATGAGATCTGATGGTGAGAGAGATAGAGCCCGTGAAAGGGCCGATCGTGACCGTCTTGCTGCCCGGTCACGTGAACCGCCACCACGTGATATGTATGGAGATAGTAAACGTCGCAAGTATTGATTGTTCATAAAGATCAGTCACCATATTGGAAGATGCCTCATGATGTTAGAATAACACAGCATTGTTGGAAGTTTAAAAAAACATTGTCGAACCTGAGGATTTTACTCAAATACCTATCTCTCTTGAACTGAAGGCTAAACTGTTAGATTCAATCTAACAGACTCTTTTCTTGCCACAGTCATGTAACTGCATACCAGGACTTCTGATGTCATCATTTTGTTGTTATTGACTCATGATATATCAGTTTTAACTTTTCTGTTGTCAAGATTGGATCAGACAAAGGCTAAATATTTTAGGATCACTCAATTCTTGTATAAAGTCAGCATATTTAGTGACAGTGGTGCTTAAAGTTAAATTTTAGTAGACTCATGGAGTTGTATGTAAATTCTAAGGAAAGCAGTAGTTTAGAAAAAAGTGTTAATTTCAAGGAGTTTTAAGGGTGTTGATCTGATGCATGCAATATTTAAAGTAACCAGGCAAAGCATACCTCAGTTTGGCCAGGACAGAAATAGGAATTGGTTTCAGTAGAAATTTTGAGTAAGTAGACTTTTAGACTTCCTTATGGTTATAATCGAAAGTTAAAAGGGAGAAAATTGATTTTGTAATTGTTCATAACGCCTATGTAACTGAGGAAAATAAAATTATTTAATCGAGATTCTGTCTGGATGAGAGATGTTTCAAGCTCACAAATAAGATTGAAATTTTTGAACAGCAGTAGATGTCTTGTTAGTGGCAATGGGGAGACTGGCTGATTGGCGACAGTTTTCCAGGCTCAATAAGCTGTTTCCCAATACTGTACTGTCACGAGGTTTTTTTTAACAACGTTGGTTTATCATAAATATACAGTGTGGAAAAATTCTAGAGCAGAGTGCTTTTTTTAATATGTAGATGTAAAAACTGTGAGTTAAATTTAGTAGATTCAAGGATTCCATAAAACTGAAACTTTTAGTTTGGTTTATGCTTTTTCTAGGCTTTGTTATGTCTTAATTTTTACAAATGAATGCTGTTTTTTAAATATCTAGTTTTTAAGTTTATCTCTAGCTACTTGCAAACTAATGCTGGTCAGTAGCTGGTTTTTTTGAGTTTGCTTTTTCATATTTGGGAACCTGACTTTCTGAAGCCTTGCACTAATAAAATTATTGTTTTATTGTCAGTAGTAGAAAAGTTGTTCGTCAAAGCATATAAAGGGTTGGTGGTTAAGCTTAAAAATAATTAACCATTCGAGAACACTGCAGCCCAGAGATGAGACTGTGTAACACAAGCTACTGTTTTAAAATTACAAGATGCATAAACTGCATAAACCGTATAAAGAAAGCAGCTGCATAGTTGCAAAACTTGTTGGTATAGTTTGTGCAGTTTTTAGATACTGCAAGAGACTTCCATTTGTTCGTATTCCCTTTGCTTTCCCAGAGTGTTTTAATCTGGGTAAATGTCACTTAGAAATACTCTTTTTTGTGCATTCTACTTGATATTACTTGCTCACAGTCAAGTAAAAAAAACTGGCATTTAGTCTTTTGGGATGATTTTGCAGATTTTATAATAATATGATCAGATAGGTGAAAATTCCTCTTTTGAGTTATATAAAAAAAATGAAACAATAACAAATAATAATAACACTTGTCTGTGAAAAAAGATGTTATAAATTTATCCTTAGATGGCTAAATAACTTCCATAACAAAAGGTGGAAGAGCTCCCTTGTGAGCCAACGGCCAACCTGCAAGTGATATGTGAATTGTGACCTCATCATTGTTCTATTCACATTGTAAAGTAACACGCTATTGAAGGAAATAACATAGCAGCCTTGAGGAGGAGGAGATTGGAAAGAAAAATTATCAGATCCCCCTGATTTGCCAATCGGGCGCAGCAAATTGGCACACATCTAGTCTTGGCCTTGTTAATTATTTTTTGTGTACAGTCACTGCACTACTGGATTTTCAGATTTTTTTCTTGTAAGATTGCAGCCGATTAAAAAAATGTGTTTAGTGTTACTTTAAAGTTTTACCAAAAATGAGTTCAAACGTTCATTTGTATAATTAGTTTTAATTAGGTTGTCCAGTCATAAGGTTTTAGGTCAGAAACCTTGGGAGGGTTGGGGTCATTTTAACAGAAAGAAGTGGGACTATTTTTGTAGCTGTTGGTGAAGTTACAGATCTCTTGGTTTTTTTCTGGAAGGGACTGTAAGTTTCACAAAAGAGATCAAATATTTCTCTTTGTCTTGGCCCGTTTTTGTGGGTGTTTGTTGTGCTGTACTCTTGGATTATCAGTTGATGCTGTGTAATGTTTGAACAGGTTTTTCTTGGTTCTTAAATTTGTAATGAAGTAAAACTGTAAAGAAAATAGGAATATAATTCCTTAGCTAGAAGAGGAATTTATTCTTCAGGAATGAAATGTCTCTGCCCAGTAAGAAAGTTTTAGTTTTGATACTCAAAATGTTTTACTCCTTATTAAAACAATTGTTGCATGATGACCCTTTTGACTTGTTGCTGTGTTTCTCTTTCTCCCTGAGAACTGTGATGAGAATAAACTGAATTTTCAGACTTTGGAATGCGAGTTGCCTTAAAGAAAGCATGCATACCAGTTTCCTCGTAGGAATGCAGTAACACTGATTGTATTTGATTATAATAATTACTGTTTGGAGGAGATCCAACTTTTTTGGTTCAAGGATAATTGCAATAAAGTTCATGTACAAAATAATACAAATTTGTATTTACTTTAACAACTGAAGAAAGATTTGCATATAGTCATGGTTGGTTACTGATGAAATAAATCCAGTGAGTGTAATATAATACAGTAATGATCATAAGCTTACAATTTGGACTTTTGTTTTTTGAAAAACTAGAATGATATAGTGTATATCAGAGAATTATCAACATTCAAGTTCCTTCCCAGAGGAAGAAGGAATCATTAAGGCTGACAAAATGTAATTAGCTGGATTTTTGTTGGCTTCAAGACCCCAACAAACAAAGAAGGCTTCATTTGCCAGAAGGCAATCTGTAACAGTCTTGAACTTTGTCATGCTGCAATCTTCATAATATATTTTGAAAAGGCAATATGATGTCATTTGCTTTGCCTTTCAAATCTGCATGATTATCCCACATAGTGAAAGATCCTGTGGATGTTTCAAATTGACAGAGGTTTGTATGAGATTGTTTTTTTGTAAAAATTATATATCACATGCTAGGTAAACTAGCAGCTCTTGTGATTTTCCTTTTAAATCATATGACGTACTGCAGTGAAATATGTTTCTGGGTCTTTGAATATTAGACACTTGTTGTAACTTGAAGAAATCAATCTCTGACTTGTTCAATTTGTAGCTAAATACCTTGATGACATGTCATCAAGTGGTTCCATTAGGTACTATGCAAATTTCGATAATATTTTATCAAGGCTCTCTTTTATTCTTGAAAAAAAAAATTTAATTTGGCTTATTCAATTTTTGTGCCTTTAAAAGATCTTAATATTTATTAAATTTTCAAGAATCGCTGTTTTTGGTCCTAGGAAGTAATGAGTTTCCCCAGAAATGGAAAATCAGGGTTCTTGCAAGGTTTTAAAAAGTCTAATTTCAGACAAACTCATCCTTGAGGTCTTAAAAAGTCTTAAATTTTTGCTCAGAAGTATTTGTCATTTTATCGTTCTCAAGTTGTATTCAATAATAATAATATTATAGTTTGGCATTTACATCCCTCTTAACAGACACCTCAAAAAGGCAGCCAGCTGGAGTTTGTCTCTAATGAACTACAACCTCATTATTGCAATGAAAATCTAAAACGCAGTGGATAGTACTAAGAAGTGTGACCAGTTTTCACACTGCCGAAAATGTTTTCAAATTAAGGCCAATATAACCATTTATGTGTCAAGTTTAATCATGACATTTTTTCTGAGGTAAACTGTTAACTTTGTAGCTGATGTTATTTTTAATATAAAAATGTCTTTTGCAAGCAAAGGATTTTGTACTACACCATGAAACTTCTTCATGAACAAGAAACTTCAGACTGAAGTAGTTTGACAGTATTTTTATTTGTGCTGACCTAGTAATAGTTACACCAGTCCTATATGACAGCCATTCAAAATATTTCCTATAATGGATGCAATAAAATCAGTGGTCTCTCCTGCATCGGCATAAAATTATGGTGTATCTTGAGTTCCCTAAATCCCAGAAAAGACATGCAAGGTTTTGATTATGCTCCCTGCAAAAGCAAAGGTACTGATTAATTGCAGCTTCATAGCATAGATCATAAGTGAAATGCCAAAGCAAGTATTAAAATGTGGAGTTTGCGACTAGAGCTCATTTAAACAGCACTTACAGTACACTGAAGACTTTCATCATCAACAGTTGGTGAAGATGATATTCCACAAGAGGTGAAGTAAGTGAGAAATACTATGTAGGAAAATAAATATAATTAAAAAAGAGAGATAAGTTAAGGAAAATGTAAATATATATAGTGACAGATCTAATTACCTGCCGTTGGGTGTGTGTACAGAGTTTTCACTGATATAAATTTGGTATTAAACCAACACTTCCTTTGCTTGCTTCTGTTTTGTAAGTATTGGACAATGACAAAACATTTAAATTGTAATTAATATTTATAATTTTATAGAGAACACCATCAGTAGATATTTTTTAAATGGTTTGAAATGGCATACTTTGTTCATATTGAACATGATTTTGGTAAAAGTTGTTTTTCTTCCAAGTTGCAAATTTTAGAATATGAAATTGTTTTATGCTTAGACCAATATGGTCTCTATCATTCTGGTTTTTTTCATGTAATTGTTCAGTTAGTTTGCCATCAAAGTATAGTTTTATTGTATTTTATAGTATTGTCCTAGCAAGTATAAATACTAGCTACTTCTTGGGGGCTATTTGTTCAAAAGTGACTGCTACTATTAGATGCCCTGGACAATAAGCTCGATAAAAGAAATATTATTTATAAATATATGTTCTTGACATGTGCTGTTCTAAGGCATTGATCTGCACTAAATGTCACATTCTTGAGTGTTGACAAGTAAATCTGTAGCTTGTGCCTTCTATCACTCAAAAGACTTGGACAAGAAACGGTTTCTAATCAATGAATTCATGGATCAAAACAGGTAACTTAATCTTTTTATATATCAGGAAGATGTCCATGTCTCTTAACTCTGTACTGTCTTGTCTTTTATCTGATACTTATTCTTGCTTACTATCTTGAGTTGCCAAGAAAAGGCTGATAAAAAACTACTTTTTTAACATGGAAAAGTATGAACATTCATCAAAGTGCTAGGAATCAGCAACATTTTTGGAAGTTTTCAGGGCATTAGAAAGTAACAAAAATAAATGTTACTAAGTGCACAGATATCTTGAAAAACCTGAAAAGTCATGTAATTTCTGTTTGGGTCATGGAATGAAAGTTATTCTCAGTAAAATCAAGAGTTGGTTTGTTTTTATGATTGAGTCTAAGAAAACAGAAACTTAACTCAATTTATCAACATAAAAGAAGATTGCCATGAGATCAGCAGTGGTAGTTAACTACCTTTATTTCCTAAGAAAAAGTGTTTTCTTTCTCGAATTTAAGCTGGAAAAAAGCTCATTAGACAAATCAAGAATGGCCTTTAGTTTGTTATCCCGAAAATAAGGTCGTGGAAAAAGATGAAATTTCAGAATATCAAGATGGTACAAAATAATGCTGTTTTACATATGTCATGGAACCCTTTATAATGTAAACTTTCACTGGCATGACTGTTGCAGAAATGCAGTTTATTTGTAACAAGTTTCTTGAGTTCATAAATGTAGCCACTTTTCTAATGGTAGGTACTCTTAAGAATTAGTTTTTAAGCCGATCTTTTGTTAACGTGTTTTCTCATTATTAATTTTGGCAAGTCCAAATTTCATCAGACGGACACAAAGAAGACAGTATAATGTTGAATAAAGCATTTGATTATGAACTATATCCAAGGTTTTTGTGTCTTAAGATAAAGACACCATAAAGGAGATTGTATTTACAATTATGTCAAAAATTCAAGCAAATGTAAAGGATACAATACAATTATTGTTGATTACACACTGCATTGTCAGTGCTTTGAAAATATGTATTATAATGTAATTGCAGTGTGTTGTAACTGAATTGATGTTACTACAGCTTTCTTGGAAATTAATTTCCATATACTAACTTACACTTTGTAAGTTAGCATGCTGCATAACAGTAGTTCATTTGTATTGCTTATTACTGAAGCATCTTAAAACTCCGATCTGTTACATCAAGAAAAATTTCAAAAGAAGTCGGACTGTTGGATGTTTGTGATCTTTGACTCCTTTACAAAATAATAAAGCAGCAGTTGTCCTCGGGTTTTCCATTCCTTTAATTGCTTTTCAACTCGTTACATTTACAGGAACAAGAATATTGGGAAGACTTTTACAGGTAGCCTTTTTTTACTGTCCTTGTTTGGAAAATGGAAACTCGTCGTGTGTATGCTGTGTCAAACACGAACAGAGTTATGCTGTACAGTATTTGATTGAGTCAGTTTGTTGCCCTTCAGTGTAACAAGAACATTTTAGTTACTGTAAATTGCATTTTATAGGTAGTACTTTTTCTAAATTTTCTGGGGTAGCAGGCTGTTGGAATGTCATGACTTGGTGTGTTTCTCTTTTGTTTTCTTTTTCTGTTCCTTTCATTTTTATTTCTCATTTTTCCCATTTTCTTTTTTTCTTCATTTTTTTTTCTAATTTTTTCAATTTATAGTTTCTCCTTTCTTTTGTTGTCATTTTTTGTCAACTAGTTGTGACAGTGTGAATACAGTTAAACTTGTATTCAAATACTAGGGGAAAGGGTTTGTTTTGGCCTTTAGCTACTTGACATAATTTTGTTCTAATAGTAACTTTATCTTTTCTACAGGTTCTTTTTTGCTTTTCAAAATGACCTCCTGGCTGCCTTACCTTGCACTTAGTGAATCTGTGTAAAGCAGAACCCGTGTCACATAAGACAAGAAGTAAGTATTGGCTTGAGATGAGTATTGCATCAGTATTATTGGGTATTGGTTTAAATTGCTGACTGAGTCACTGTTTGTTGTGTTTGATTTTAACTGATGATAAAGGGGTTTGTGTGTGTTTTGTGTGTGTTTTGGTCTGAAAGAATGATTTAAATTGTTGTGGGAGTGTGTAGTTGTGTCTCAATCTGTAGTGATGATGAAAATAATAATTAGTGAAAAAACATTTTTGCTTTGTCTGAAGTAATGAAGAAAAGTAATGAATGAGGGTAGTTGTAGCTTGGTCCAAAGCTGTGATGAGTAAGTGTGCTGTGGCTTGGTTTGAATATTGATAAAAAGTGATAAGTGAGTGAAGTGATGCATTATCTTAACTGATGTTTGAGTGTTTAGGTGCAGCTTGGTCTGAAGTGATGATGACAAGTGATGAGTGAGTGTAGTCGTGGCATGGTCTGAAGTGATGATGACAAGAGATGTTTGATTGACTGTGTAGTGGTGGCTTGGTCTGAAGTGATGATGACAAGTGATGAGTGAGTGTGTAGTTGTGTCAGAGCCAGTAATGGTAGAACCTACTGACACAGCTTCACATGTTTATGAACACGAACTTAGCTCTGCTGGGTCTGAACTTCAGCCTTCAATTTTGAAAATTGTCTTCTTTGTAACTTAGAGGAGAGTTTCTTACTGTTACAGTACTGTTTATGATTTGCATGCAAACTAAACAATAATTATGGTCCAAACATTTCTGTTACATCTTCCTTTTTTTTATTTTTTAATGTAAAAGTTGCAAAACTTATACATAATTCATTAAATTGTTCTTTTACTAAAATTGTTCCAGGTTAAACATTTCCCATGGAAGGTGTTTGAGACAACAGAGCTGAATATGTTGATCTGGAGATAAGGTTCTAGTGACCCCGAAGGAAATGAAGAGGCAGAAAGTTATGCTAAAGGTTGGTTACAATTTTTCCATTTTTTTAGCTTTTCACAAAACATATTTGATTTCCTTATTTATGTGGATGTGTTAGCTCTGTCTGAATATAAATGGGATGGGATTGAGGATTTGGGGGTTTGGGTGGGGGGAGGGGCAGAACAAGGGCTTTGTCAAAAGTGATGCGCGAGTGTATTTGTGGCTTGGTCTGAACTGATGATGATTGCTAATGTGTAAGTGTCTTGTGGCTTGATCTGAAATGCTGATGACAAATGATGAGTGAGTGTGTAGTTGTGGCTTGGTCTGAAGTAATAATGACAGATAAGTGAGTGTGTAGTTGTTTCTTGGTCTGAAGTGATGATGACAAGTGATGAGTGAGTGTGTAGTTGTGTCAGAGCCAGTAATGGTAGAACCTACTGACACAGCTGCACATGTTCATGAACACAAACTCAGCTCTGCTGGGTCTGAACTTCAGTCTTCTAAAGATGCTCCAATTGTTGCCTCTTCTAGTTTTTAACTAAAAATTACAAATATATTTCATGTATATAACAAATGTTAAGGAATTGAAACGAAACTTCTATCTGGAAGTCAAGTGGCGTAATTTCCTTACCTTCATTTAAGATCTTTAATTATGGAAGGCATTCGGGACTATGGAGGTGACTGAAGAGAAATGTATGTGGCAGGCAGAAAGCTGTGAAGTGATTGAACAATAAACATCTTCATCTTTTAAGACAAGTATCAAGAAAGACCAGTTGGACTTAAATTGAGTGACAAAAAACTGCGTTAAAGAGGTTGGTTACATTTTTTACAATTCTATACTTTCTGGTGTGTGTCACAATTTATATGTGGAGGGGGAGGGGGGAGGAGGAGTCGATGAACTGTAGACATCTTTAATACAAGAATCCAGAAAAGTGAGAACTTCCGCAATCCTTTCATGCTGCTGTGATGATCTTTCTCGTTCTTATTATGACCGCACGGCAAGTTAGAAATAGTAGTTTGTACGTTTCTTGTGCCGGTGCAAATGAGAACAAATGTGACATCTGACTGCAGCGCAAAAATGCCCAATTCCAATTCAGTTGCATTCTAGTCATCCCATCAGAGAGAAACCTGAATTCGGCCCTTTTTGTGGCGTTACCAAAATCAACCTGGTTATAAAAATTACACTTTTCTAGAAGAACATTCAGGCAGAAGAAAGGCCAGTGTCAAAGTACAATTACATGCAAAGGAGATGCGCAAAGGAGTTTAGTCAAGTTCGGTGTGTTTGTTAGTTGAGACTGGTTTGTTTTATGAAAGAAATCTATAATGGTTTCCATTTTTGTTCTGGACTCGATCACTACAAACTTAATCATTTGGTTAATTAACCCGGCAAGTCGCATGTCATCCTCGGAAACCCAGGGCGTCCAGGAGAGCAAAATCGAGGACACGAGGGAGGGGAAAGGAGAAAAAGGAAGGGGA
>JAOBYE010205326.1:0-17269 GCA_025403585.1 Parazoanthus swiftii
CCAGTCAGATACTCGTTGTACCAGTTTGTACTCGGCATCGAAGAAAAGAAAGAGGGAGAGGGAAAATTTTATAGTGAGAGCGTCATCGTTGAATTGGAAGTAAGAGATTTTGTCATACTTCCCATATAGAAGAACGTTCATTCTGAATTTATTTATGGGAGATGGCAAAATGTTTCGTTGCGGACTTCTGATTGTTTCGCCGTCGTGTGTGAAGTCACGAATCCCGGCGTTGTTGAATGCTGTAGCAAAACAAGTACGAGAAACACTCTACATCGAAGTCTACCGTTCTGAAAGGCAGCCTTTGACGACATTATACGAAGCTTTAGTCAATTTTTATGGCAACCAGAGCGTATCAACTGGAAATTTGAACATTAAAGTGCTATTACCGGGACATCAGATGCCAAGAACCTTGGGTGAGCAGCCAGAAGTTGCTTTCGCAAGAGAACGTTTTGGGAACAATGCGTTCAGGGACTTTGACCGTTGGATCAAGAAGCGATTTGCTTCACTTGATCTCAAAGGCAAACTAAAGCTAGTTAGGGTCTTAGAAGATGAAGACGAAGATGGCAGCCCCACGAAAAAGTCGAAAATATCTCATGTGCCGGCAGAGTCATCGTTGAAAATTTACGAAGAGGTGGTTTTGGGAGGGACTTTCGACCATCTTCATGATGGGCACCGTCTTCTTCTAAGCGTCGCTTGTTTGCTCTGTCGACACAAGATAACTGTCGGCCTCACTGATGGAAGCTTGCTAAAGAACAAGGTTCTCAAAGAATTAATCCAATCATTTGAGGAGAGGAAACAAGCAGTACAAGATTTCATTGAAGATGTTAAACCGGGTACGTGTTTTTTTTCTTAAACAGTGTAATTCGTAGTAAACAAAATGAAAAGGATTGTAAACTAAAACAATGACTGCTTCGGGTTTTCTTAAATAGTTTTTAAAAAGGCAAAAAGATCCCTCAAGAACACATTGGAAATTGAAATTGTGCAATAAGAAAATATCAATCAATATTATTAATAACTTGAACAAGGTCAAGGTCGCAGTTTGTCACATAATACATTCCTACATGTACATGATAGTGATATATAAACACCTTATTTATATATCTACGTACACACAGTCACCCAGTTTATATACTTACATACATACAGGCTAGATTGCAGATTATCCCCCAGCCCACCCCACGGGTGTTAATTTATTATGGCACATTCCTCCCTCGCAGTAGGTTCCAGAGCAGTAGCCAGGGGGGTAGTTTACAATGTTTACAATTGCTCCTACATACATGCAAAATATATACAATCAATTCAATTACATACAAATGTACATACATACTGTGTACAGTGCAGCTTGTCATATGAGAGTATTTTGCAACTGTTCCTAATGGGTTCTAGTTGGTTTCTTATTTGAACTCTTCGTCACTGGTTTCTAGATGGTGTTACAGAAATTCAGTTCACTAATCAGTAATGTAACTTTTTTTCTACAGGACTTCAACACGATATTGTACCCATAACTGACCCCATTGGACCAGCAGGGACTGACCCAAATTACGAGTGCCTTATTGTTAGTGAAGAAACTGTCAAGGGTGGCTTGTATGTCAACAATGCCCGCGCGCAAAATGGATTGAACAAACTTGACATCCATGCAATAGACCTAGTTGCTGATAATGAGCTAGAAATCCCAGGCCAACTTGATGAAAAGATGAGTTCTACTGGGGAAAGACACAGATTGCTTGGAACACTACTGAGACCTGTTAAAGACCGGCAGCTCTCTGCTGGCCGCCCATATGTTATTGGGCTCACAGGTGGTATTGCTAGTGGCAAGTCTGCCATTAGCAAAAGACTGGAGAGCTTGGGAGCATCGTTAATAAACTGTGATCGGCTGGGACACCAGACTTACCTCCCAGGAAAGAAGGCTTATTCTGAAATCATTGATGCATTTGGTGAGCAAGTTCTTGCAGAAGATTTGACAATTGATCGGAAAATGCTTGGTAAAATAGTGTTTTCTGATGATCAAAAACTTTCGAAACTGAATCAGATAGTTTGGCCAGAAATTTTAGTTTTGGTCAAAGAGCAGATAAGTCACCTTGCATCCGAAGGTGCAACAGTAGTTGTGGTGGAAGCAGCAGTGCTGTTGGAAGCTAATTGGAGTATCATTGCTGATGAAGTGTGGGTTTCCATAATCCCAGAAAAAGAAGCATTGAAACGCATTCTCTCCAGAGATGGAATGAGTGAAGAACAAGCAGAAAATAGAATTAAATCACAAATGACAAATGAAGAGAGAGTACAAAGAGCTAATGTTGTGCTTTCAAGTTTGTGGGAGCCAGCATACACACAAAGACAAGTGGAGAAGGCGTGGAGAGACTTGCAACACAGACTACCCCAAACCAGTGATGGCAGCTCATAGAGTTGTTGCTGGACTTTCAGAGCAATTTTAAAGGAGTTGGTTTTATCTTTTTCGAGTCAAACACTGTTTAGAGAAGACTCAACAGTGCAGCTATTAAAGTTTCGACACAGGAATCATTTTTGTCACTCCTCTGACTTACCCTTGAAAATGGTCCTCATAGCAAGTAGTTATGTAGAACTTACAGGTACATTTTAAGCCTAAATAATATAGTTTTGACATTTCAGTTTGTAATTTACATAAACTTACTCGGCAGTTATGTATCAAGTTTACAGCTTGACCTATGTACCTGAAAGTCTATGCAGGGTTTTGGCCAAACTTGCAAAGACACTCTGGGAAACACACAGTGCAAAAAGAATTGACGTTTGATCCTTTCCCAAGTTGATACAAGTATATTGTGAGACTTGTAAAATCCATTTTAAAAAGTGTCAAAACAGTTAATTTGCCATAATATGATCAAGATATTGTTTTTGCTATTTTTTTTTTGGTCTGGAGCCTTCATCAATCAGCAACTCATAAATGTTTGCTTGTTAAATTTATCTTTCACAAAACAAGTTTCAATTTACTTAACCGTATGTGTTTTGAAACCTGGGAAAGGTCTGTCACATGACAAAGAAATTGTGCATGTTTCTGGGCGGAGCCCAGAAAGTTCACATATCAGTATGCTTGGCATGAACTCGCATGAGATTTAATGGAAAGGGTGAATATGCCAGAAATTTTTTGTTCAACATACTCTTTCACTGGTAGTTCCTGCCAGGAGAAAAGTTTGTAAAAGTATAATTTAGCAATAATTATCTGTTCCAAACTGACGAACAGTTTCTAATTTTCATCAGTTTTATTTGTAGTTATTGAAAGTTTTAGAGACCATCAGGTAGTCAACAAGCATGCTGCACTTGGCAAGCAGATATTTTGAGTCTTGTTGATAATATGCAGATGGCTCCCTTTGTTATACCATGTAGACCAGACTTTTGACATACTGTATCTCTATAGCATTTCTTTGCTGAATTAAGCCCTGTAATGTACAGTTATATACTACACAGGTTGTTTTATTGAAAGGGGTGAATTAGGTTTCGACAAATTTGATCGGATACCACAAAATTTTGAAATTATTTCTTTAACAATTTGTTACTCAAAATGCAAATTTGTGATAAATAGAAGATACCATTTGTTTGTATGAAACATTTCACCATTTTTCAAACTTACTTATTTGATTAATAATTGTGTTAATCACTTGCTAGTAATCTTTTACATCTAGACAGACTGGTACTGAAATTTGGCAATTGATTCTTGTGTCAAACTGAATTTTAGTGTTTGAAAATTTGTTTACAGTAAACTTGAAAAGAGAGTATTGCATATTGGGGAGAGACAAATTTCTTGGGCTGTTGTAACTAAATATTTATGAAATAGGGTTATCAAAGATTTATTAAAATACTATTTTACATCCAGAGTAAGGACTTCTTTTCTTTTTACAAGATATTGGTGTGTAGGAGAGCAGGTTGAACCATGGGTGGTGGAAACGCTTTCGAATTCTAGATTGAATGACATGAAGTTATCCACTTGCTTTAGGTCTGAAGAATTTTTTCCCCTGTTAACCTCCCATAGGAGCTGTGATCGGGTGTTCTGTGTTGGTTCATAGCGTTTCAATTAATTGGAAAATGATGATAGTAGTCAGTGAATCAGCTCAAAATTCTACTAAATCGATTAATAAACACAATCAGCTGCTCGCTTTTTTCTTTAATATACAGAACAACAACAACAACGGTACTTTACTTCACCTAAATAGTAAATACGTAAATTACAGGAACTGATGAAATTGAGATAGAGGTAGGTGCTGGCTGTCTGGAATAACCATAAGGGCTAGACAAGCCAGACGGCCAGAACAAAAGTTATTATCCAAATTTCTTTACTAGGCACAAAATCTTAAAGAATATTGCCAGAAATTTGCCCATCGAGAGTACTTGCTTCAGCCACGTGTTATCGTGTAGTTTTTGTTTTACATGTTTCAATGATAAATTATTGTAAATACTCGCTTTTAATGGGCCTTTTGCAACAAGAGATCACATGGTACAAAATATGCCATACTGGAGGGCAAAAGAATGTACGAGACTCCACTGGGAAATGTAAAACAGAGGAAAAGAACACTTTCCTAGTTAATTGTGTTTTGTTTCGGAGTCCTGCACATTCTTTTGCCCTCCAGAATGGTGTATTTTGTACCATGTGATCTCTTCAGTGTTGCAAAAGGTCTATTGATTGACTAATATTTTCCAAAATACCGTGCAGTGAAAATGGCACTGTCATCTGGAACTTCATTTACTTTAGAAATTAGTATTGATCGAAAATATCTGAGAACTGTCTTTTAATTAAAATTACCCATGACCTCCCTTCTGGCCTTGTAGCAATGGTGATTTTCTAGCACCGTTTCAATGGTACAACTTGGGATATTGTACAGTACTTCAGCTTATCACATTTGAGTCACTTTAATTGTTACCCACAAGCAGCTCGCATCTGGCCATGCAGCTCACTAGAGCAACAGAGGTCCGACCGAGTCGAGATTGTTCTCTTTCTTGGCGTGCAAGGGCCAATTTAGGGAAGCCCCCTTCCCCCTCCCCTCACCTTTTTGTCAAGAATTTTACAAAAATCTCTGAAAATGACTTCCAAATGCTGTTTTCCCGCCCTCTTATGTCCAGAAATAGGGTCCCGGCTCTCCCTTCCAAAATTTCTGTATCCGCCCCTGGTGTGGGCCAATTTCCACTCTATCGCTCAGAGGGAATTACTTGGAATGAGATACTTACACAGACATTTAAGTGACAATATTTATTTTAGTAGTCTGCGAATCTAGGCTATAAAAGGTTCGCCTCCCTGGTTTATCCGAGTCAAACACAAACTTGAACTGAATTGTTTATTTGGTACATCATCGCATGACGATAAATAGTTTCTTTGACAGGTACACCTAGTTCTTCATGCTAACACATTAATAACTCGTGCAAGTACAGTAAACTAGTTAATGCAAGTTCCAGAGCCCGGGAAGGGGGGGAGGGTTAAAATGACAGGGAGCTCTGTCCAGAGGCTCAACTCATTACCTTTCATATACCATTACAGCCTGAAATGATAGGCCTTTCGCATACCTACTATAAAACTTGTACCTTTCCATTAAACGCCTCACATTCAGTGGTTCATTCATTAACTAAAATGCAAAATTGTGCTACCCTTTCATGTATTGCGAGGTGGACCCCTCCCCCCTCCTATACCCTGTATAACCTAGCCTTGTGGGGAGTAGCCCTCAGGCACCATAATCGAACGATGATGAACGATTCTTTGAAATATGACAATGTTTGCCGTCTCTTGAAGTCAGGATTACGTATGGGTGGAAACTTGAGTCAAAACCCTAGATATTATTCACAATTGTAAGTTCGATATGGCGATGGTCCAGTCCACTCGAAGGGCAAAATTTGATCTGTTGTACCGACAAAACTCATACTGCTCACCAATCTGTTAAGAGCCCTCGGGTTAATGTGGATGGACTCCAGAAGCAATGAAAACTGGCATTGAAGGAATATCTGCAAATTTAATTAACATGACGAAAGAATTGGAAGTAAAGAGGAGTGCATGGGGTTGACCGATTATAGTATGGGCTCTGATCCATTCCAGTCCACGACAGACTTCTTCCACCTGCAATGCAAGCAAATTTAGATAAATCTTCTATTTACTTCACTGTTCTGTATCTTTCCGGTTAGTGAACGTGAAGACGATACCGCACGATGGTGGTAAGATATGAATTCTATTCTCGAGTGATAAACCATCTTACCGACAAGCAAACGCAGTGGGTAAAAGTTTAACACGATAAAACAAAATTCATATTAAACCCGTTGTGTATCTTGTTCATTACAAGTTTTGTTACATCAAAGGTAGACTCTTTCAACGCTCTTTTATACGGCCCTACGAAATATTACACCAGCAAGCTCCAGATCGAATGTACAAAACGCGGCAGTACGCATTTTCGCCCGGTTACGAAAGTATCACCACATCAGCCAGACCCTTAAAGACCTGCACTGGTTGCCAGTTAAGCAAAGAATTGCTTTTGATATTAACCTGATACATCATATATTAAGCAGCATAGGAGCCAACATGCCAACTTCCATCGTTAAGCGATAAGTGGCGTCGATATGGGCGTCGAGCTTTTGCGATATGGCACTGAAACTGTGGAACAAACTGCATGCCCCTGGAGCTAAGAAGTCTCGATAACTCTAACATTTTTAAGGCTAGTCTAAAAACATATCTCTTTGAACAAGCTTATAATTTAAAGTTTTTACTGATTGTACTTCGTTTTTTATCCTTTTTAATCAACAGCATAGATACAATTAACTTAATAGCACTGAATAAGTTAATCATTAGTTTAGGTTAGAAACTTCTTTATTGACAGAAATATTCATTTAACAAACAAGATTTAGTATTTTCTTCATTTGGTAAAGCGCTTATTGTTAATATATTATAACCTCTAATGGCCTAGGTAGCCTGTGATAACCTTTGATAGCCTACGATGGCCTGTGATATCCTATGATGTGATAGCCTACAATGGCCTGGCTGTGATATCCTATGATGTGATAGCCTACGATGGCCTGTGATATCCTATAATGGCCTTCGATGGCCTGTGTTATCCTATGATATGATAGCCTACGATTGCCTGTTATATTCCATGGTAGCCTACAATGGCCTGTGATATCCCATGATAGCCTAAGATGGCCTGTGATATTCTATGATATGATAGCCTACGATGGCCTAAGATATCCTATAATGTTACCAGTGATTTGGACTGAGTAAATCGAGCCTGACCTGGTTCTGATGCACAGCTCCAGCGGGGGAACGAGGTCACCATCCCTGTAGTCGGGACACTCTCTTGTTGTGTCTAAAGAATGTGAGACAACATTAAGAGAAAAGTGAAGTTGCAACCATAATAGTCTAAGTCCTTGTTAATATGATGGTAAACCGACTCACCTACTGTCAACCGGATTTCTTCGTCCTGACGAGCAAGGCCATCATAGTAATACAGGTCAAACTTCTTTTCAAGTCTCCTAGAACAAACAAAATCCGTTCAACACTACCTGCGGCGCAAGAGTCAGTAGCCCGACACTTACAGATAAAACAGGAGAGGAATAAACGACGGCCTTAAGTTGTTGACAGATTTAAGCTTTCTATAAAAACGCATACTGAATTCTGCAAGCAGAGCAGCTTTATTTTGATATCAACAATGTAAATAACCCGAATAAAAAAACTAATTAAATTAGAAAAAAACTAAATGAACTGTAATTCTGTCACACTTGTTATTTTAGTTGACGATCGACAAACGGGAACCTGCCAGAAAAATTGAAAAAGCTGTTTGGAATCATCATAAGCTCGATTTAGAAATCAGATGAAACACTGTAACGCTTTGCATTCTTCAAGTTTCGCATTAAACCCAAAACATTTGAGAAGTTACGGTATCAAAAACTCAAAAGAAAATTGATCACATATCAGAAATCTCGAACAGCTGGGCGTCGTTTTTTAGTTCAACTCAAAACACGGTGTTTGGTTTGTGATCAAACGCCTATTTTACTGTTTGATACATTACTTATACAAAAACTGTAAAAGATCCCAGACCACTACAACTACAAGTACAACACTTAAAATGTCCTATAACTACGCTAAACAAAACTTTATTTTAAAGACAGGTTCCACTTAGTTAAATTATCCAAAAGCTAGTTTAATATTGAAAGTTCCCAACAAAAAATATCTATCAACGAAACATTTGGTACAAGTTTCGTTAAAACGTAAGTTTCTCTAAAGTAATGAAACAAGCCAGGTGAACGGACTAGGCGCGCAAGGCACGCCGGACTGGTTCTGGCATATGGCACCATCCCAAAACTCCTTGCGCGCGGGGTTGCTTTTCCAAATTGGCGTCCAAATTCCAGAATCACGAATCGTGCGTTTTTGCCCGAGTTGCTTTCTGGGATGGTGTCTTATGCCAAATCGAGGCGGCGCGCTCTGATTGGCTTACTGAGGTCACGTGAAAAAATGCCGATCGTCTGGAGAACATTGAAGCAACTCTAGTAAGAACTGACCAAAATCTGTGTTTACCTGTCCTTCAGCAGATTCTTGTCAATAGAAAATAGTACACTGAAATGGCTTTCACTGCAAATCACCCAGATTGGATACTTTGGAGTCTTCAGGTTCATGCCAACCTATCACAAGTTAATGGAAGATACTTTAAGTATAACTTGCCAAAATCACCCGCGTGTAAGATTCACATTTTTCCAAATCAGTCTGCGATGAGTTTTTGCCTATTTGATAGCAATCGATATCTACTGATATCTAATAACTGATAATAATGGTTAATGATATCGGCTGATACAGAAAGATACCAAATGCTATCTAGATAAAGCTATAGTGATATCTTATGATACCTAACAGCATGCTAATTGAATGTACCTTAAATACAAGGTAGCACGGTAAACCGCGTGTAGGTTTTGCTATTAATATATAAGCCCTGTGTGCAAACAAAAAGATTATTGTTGTTGTTGTTATTCAAACATCAAAATGTTTTGCTCAGTCAAACGTCCGAGTTTCAAAATATTGAAATCAGGACAACTGGGTGAATGTCCCCTGTTGGAAGGCCGGGGAAACCAAAATAAAGCTGATGAAGTGATCTCACCTGACAGGATCCGTAGTGTTCAAAGAGGGACAATAATCCGACATCTGCTTGTTTGTCTACTCCTTTCAACACTGACTGCAAGGGAACAAAAAACGACTTTATTATCAATTTTGTTGGATAAAGTTTGATGCAGTTGCTTTCAAATGACCCGTTTCTAACGTACTTTAGCTGGATATTTTTAGCTGGATATAGTAGGAAGATCTTTCACCATACAGCCTATTCATTTCAATGTTCTATTTAAAGTTAAAACGTTCAGCCATATACGGGCGTCAATTTTCTTTTCATGTCTTTAAACCGATCTTTGATAGTATAACACATTATACTACTCCAGAAAGCAAGTTAGTTTTAGTTCAGTTGTCTACCGTATGCTGGAAAAAAGCTGGAGTAACCAAGGAATCTATCTAAGATGTTACTGTAGATTAACTCCTTAAGCAATTTAAACAAGAAACGACCTCGTTGTAACTAAAACTTCTTTTTCGACCTTTGTACAAGCTTATACGAGCACAACTTCGCTATAAACCTATTAATAAACCTACAATATTTGATCAAATATGTTGCGTCAGTGCAACCAGTTAAAGTTTTACTTAAAACTGACCAATTTAGCCCTGACACCTGGTGGGGCATTAAAAAACGTTCTACAAAATATTAAAAAGCTCTACATCTGCAGCGCTTATGCAGCACATCACTTATGTACCTTTGTTGCTCCACCCGAGTCCAGATCCATGACACCATCGAACACATTTGACGTGGCCTTCCCAGTAAGAATAAGGTTTACCATTTCCTTGGTGATGTACGTATAAAATGTTGACGATACACGGGAATAGCAGTAACAAAAACGAATAACAATAAATAAGTTAGTTACAACAGCAATCACAATGATAATTTAAGTAATTTACAGTGTTAAACAAAATCTACAACCCCAATTCAAGTCAAAATCATTAAAACTCAATATCACATGGCACAGACGCATGTCAAGTAGTATATTATAATTATAACCAAATAACTTCATTATCTGTACGTTATTTTCATTATTATTATTATTATTATTTTTATTGATGTTATTATTATTTAATATTATTCCATCGTTTGTGTCATCTAAGACCTGTTACTTCCATAGTTTACATTACCGGTATAATTTACGTTAGTATCGTGTGTGACACCGAACACAGTTTTTGTAGTTGCTGTTGTTGTTGCAGCTGTTTACTAGTTATTGTTGTTGCTATGGTTACCTGGGTGCAGTATCCATGAGCACCCATGAGGGTGTTTGACGGCTCATCCATATCGCCAACCACTCTGTCAACAACACAATAAGAACCTTCTACTTCAAACTACGTCAGATCGAATCACCGCATTCAGTGTTAAACCTACAATGGCAGCTGGGATGCTGTTTTTAAAAATGGAAGGATTAAGGGTAGGTATACCGCCCACGTTAGGGACCAGGGGTTGAATCACTGTTTGAAATAAATATGTAATTAAATTTCCAAACACAACTTAATATCAACTTTCACATTGTTACACAATACAATTCACTTCCAAACTCGAAGCTTTTCTTTTGGCATAACCGTATTTTGTCTGTTCGTGTGTGTTTTATTTCGCTTTAGCTTTCGCCTTTTTCCTTTCTGCTTTTTCGCTTCGCTTTGCTGTCTTTATCATTAAATAACCTATCTTGACAAGTTTAGCTATCACTTTGAAATTATTGATGTAAGTTCTGGGAGTTCTATCTTACAAGTCTCGCTTCTTCGGACTTTTTATGGTATTTTTTCTAAAAGCGACAAAAACACTATGCAAGCAGAAATTACTTATTTCCGGTCATGCGTGTGCGTAGATCATAAAACCCGTGGACATTATGGGGGATCCAGACCGGCGACCGCTCACGAACCAATCAGAACGCGCGAAGTACCTTCGTCATATATTACAGTAAAACACAGCACAACAAGTAACATTGTGCAAAATAAGTAAAGGAAAGCCGGCACACGGGTGCTCGGATACCTGGAACTTGGAGGCATTGCATACTCGTCAGATACTAAACATGAGCAGAGAAATTACGTATCCAAAAAAGTTCTGAATTCTTTTTTGAAAGAACTGAACATCAACTGTAAAACTAAAGAAAATTTCAGGAGAGTTTTCCTCATGAGTTGGAGAATTACTTGTAGAAGAAAAATATTCTTCCTACTCACCTTTTTACAGTTCTTGAAAGGATAACAGAGTAGAGGAACAAGATACACCCGCTGCTTGATTCACTTTCAAACTGTCAATAAAAGATAGAGGGAAGGGGAGGTTTAAAAATATTAGTCAGTCATAATAGATAAAAATGAGTTGGCCAAGCCCGTGAAACAGTCTCTAAAAGTCAGTGTCTGGTAGACTGATTCAAACGAAAGAAAACAAAGGTTTAAAGACTACTTCATTCTAATGCTGTGATATCTATTTCACCGGTTAAGGCAAGCAGTGAAATCACTCTCCAAACAGAACACTTCACTACTCGCTAAGTAATAAAACGAAATAAAGCAGAAACACGAAGTTAAAGTGTAGCCAAAAAACACTGCATGCAATGTACAAGCATTTAAATGTTGCGGAAGGACGTGGAATGATTTATTTCATAGATTTGAAAATTCCTTCAAATATCGAAAACCATACAAAGGATTCAGAGCATTTTGAAACACGTTCGGATTTTCATGCATAAAGTGCAACAAACTAACCGTCATTTCAACTCTTAACTTATGAAATCTGTGGTAAGTTTGAGGGACTTCTGCAAAAACATTTTGAAGTTACTTTAATTGCCCATGTATTTTGTATGGCCTGTTCAAAGCTCCGATTTTTAGCGAAATTTCGGCCATCTTGGTTCATGACCAATGGGTTCGAAAGCGACGTGACGTCATTCCCAGAACTGTGCAACATCTGGCATAATTCGCAGTCACTTGCTGAACTGATTCACTGGATGACATGATTTGATATTCTACTTTGATTTTGGCAGCGAGGCACGACTTTCGATAGAAGAAGCATGAGAAATCTTCAACTGATTAGTTCACAATTTCCGGGAATGACGTCCCTTATTCCCCTGGTCTGGTCTCTCACAGATAGGCAGAAAACGCAGTCTGAACTATCCCGACGCATTTTTAAACGCAAATTAAAAATCGAGCAATAAACCGATTTCCATAATTTCTTCTTAATTCTATTCCACTGATACAAAAGATTCTATAAAGTTCAAACCTGATATAGGCGTTAAATGCATTTTAACAATTAACTTTTTTTTAAAAACTTGTCATGATACATAGAGCGTTCATTCACGTTGGCTTTGTTAGCTGTCGACGACTGAACGATGAAACTCAGTTACCATGAAAATGTAGTGTGACGAGTTAAATCTGTCTTTGTAATACATGCCTAAAAGCTGCAGCCAATCAAAATGTGGTACGACCAAGCTAAACCAATCACTGTCGAGTTTTTGTTCTACATTTCTTCTGTTCTATGGTCTTGACCAAAACTCGGCAAGGCTAAAAATGCATATCAACCGCTAACACCGTATACAACAAATTGCAATACATATATTTGACATTCGAGCAAAAATGGCACTATCCCTGTTGGCCTAAACTTGTAAGATTGTTTACTTTAACAAAGTCTTAATGTTAGCACGGCCTGGCTGTCCAAGGATTAGATAACTTTATCCAGCGGATAAACTTTGCTGTTGTCCAATAGAAGTTACGAATGCGTAAACTTCTTCCGCTCAATGGGCAGTTGCAATGTTAGTCCGCACTAACCCTCCTATGGAGGGCACCTCAGCAGGCTGAGAGGGGACTCTTGAAATTCCACACTCCTTGACCCCTCCCCCCTGGAATTTCCTATGGGCTTCTCTGCCCCTTCTTGGAAATCCGCAGAAATAAAAGGTCGCCCCCACGGAAATCCAAGAGGTGTATAAAGACACCCTCTCTGGATTTCCAGGGAAGAGCCCACGGAAGAGGCCTGGACCCTCTCCCTGTTGCTGTTCCTGCTGCCCTTTACAGGGGTCCCTGTGGGAATCCAAGGGTCCAAACTCGGGGGTCCTTGGAAATTCCTGTTTCCCTTTACACGAGTTTCTGTGGAAATTCCGCGTGTCCTCAATAGAGGGGAGGGGGGGGCTGCTGACTAACATTACGACTGCCCAATAGGGCTTTATCCGCTGGATAAATTTGCTCGGGTGTTTAAATATTGTTTCTAACACCTTTTTGTAAACAAAAAATTGTTGGATCCACCCATCTGCTTACCTGGCGTATATTTTGGGACAAGTAGTTCTTCAGACTCTCTGAAGTCTTAAAAGTGTTGAGAACCAGCTGAAAGAGCACAAATGACGTTCAGTATTAAAATTTGGTTGTGTTACTCTTTTACAATTTACAAAAAAAAGAAAACACAAGGAAAACATTTACTTTTCGAAAAAACAGTTGGCATTTGGAAGACCAAAATTCATTGGAAAACAAGAATAACAACAAGAACAAACATAATTATAATAATTATAATAATAATAATAATGATTATAATGATTATTATTATTATTATTATTATTATTATTATGATGCATTTATATGTACAAATTCAGCTGACATTTTCAAGTGCACCTTACAACAAAACAATTATAAAAAACATACTATGGTATTTCAAACTGTGAATTTTTGTTTTCGGTTACAATCATTGAATACCTATAATTGTGGCAATTTCTGTTCTCATCTACATTAGCGAATGGCTACCTAGTTGTAAGAAATTACATGCACTCGCAGCTGTGAATGCCAACGGACGATAAACCTCATCTGACCGTATGTATGATGTGGCGAGCATGTGCAGGCACTTGAAAAATGGCGGGAAACCGGGTGAGCGCGATTCGTTCATTTCAGGATATCTACTAACCTTAGTACAAGTTATCTTTCTACAGTAGTACAGTTTCGTATTCGTAGTTGCCGCTGATTACAATGACTGCAGATTCCTTTTTAGAGCGTTAACCTCCACTGATGTTAACTATCCATAAATACCAATACAGTGTGTTGTTTGAGGTTCGGACTTCTAATCATTCTCGCTGCTATTCTTGTACAAAACACCAAGACGAGGCTAACGCAGTAGAAATGAGTCTATGGTCATCATAGTCAGCGGTAACTGGGAATACGTTAGCTTTCAACAATCTAAATAAAACCTGTTTGGTGAGAAAATGGGTGTGGAAACACTTACAGTTTCTGTCAACTGATCGGGTTTGTACCGCCCTGCACCAACAAAGCTAGAACCACCTGTAGGTCTAAATTGTGTTAACGGAAGGAAGGAAGAGCAGATGTCATTTAATCTACCGCAAATTAGCATAACATTGGCATGATATTACCTAACTTGACATCAAAATAGTATACATAACAATTACATTTGTGGTATTGCTAGTGGTCGATCGATCTATCTACAACACTGAACTTTATACGTGCTGTCCGACCAAAACAATTTCTTATAATTAGTACAACTAGCACTTTTAGCTTTTGCATGTTGCTCATCAATTGTCAATTGCCAACACTCGACGTATTTACCTATATTTGCTCCTAGACAATAATGTCTGAACCAAAATTCAAGTCATAAACATCTTCAAGGTGTATTTTTGCAAGATTTCACGGTTTAAATGACGTTTATTGTGATAAAATGTCTCCGTAAATGGAAAACTATCAGAAAAGCTTAATGAGCATTGGAGGAAACTCTTAAATTGCACGGGATTTTTGAACGCTTTTGAAAGCTAGAATTAGACTCCAGGGCCCAGTTGTTCAAAGCCCGATTAGCGCTAATCCTCTATAGGTTTATTAAGAGTTAACCCAGGATTAGTACTAATCGGGCTTTGAACAACCGGGCCCAGGAGTCTAAAGACAAAGCACAACTCTAAGAAATCACAACTTGATTTTCGTGTATAGGAGGTTAGACTACCACTGGAGAGTGCAGTACTGGGAATGGTACGATACAACAACAGCGCTCTTGTGACTGCCTGCTCTCCACAAGATCTCGGCCAGGGCTGAAACAAGAGCTTTGGTTCTTTCTTTCGAGGAGGGCTGAAGACACCTAAAGGAAAAAAGTTCGAAATGTTACCTTAAGAAATTAAGGAAAAAAACCTATTCCTTGACACAGTCTATATGTAAAAAATTAAAAACGTCTTCTCTCCTTATAAGTAGTAATCTCAGGCTAGAAATTTCTTCCCTAATTTCCTTTATGAATATACTTCTCCTTTAAAGGCGTAAAAAATACACATATAAATATATAGTTTAGTGTTCGTGCTCCTTAGCAGCATTCTGTTTACTTAAAAATTTATGTTTTGCAAACAACGTAGCCAAAGCTCCGAGATTTGTTGTGCTGTGGCCTGGCTTTAAGACACCTGTATGATAGGCCGTCTTAGAGTAAACGAGTGCTATGAAAATACTTCGTGTCTCCTTACCTAGCAGTGCTTGGCTATGCAACAAAAAGGGAGAAACAGCTTTCCCTTATATTGCTGCCATTTTCTTGCTACCTCGACTGTGCATGCATAGTTTTTGGTATGATATTCCAGATGTTTTGTTGACACTCTGATTTTGGGACTCTGCTATACTTCTGTTGTCTTGGTGACAAAATACCTTTTCGAACAACGTACTGCTCACCCTTTGAGTTTGAGAATTCTGGTATGCAGAAGTTCAGGGTCAAAGTATTTCTCTGAGCTACACTAATGAGGACGACAGTACTCTGCAGAATGTATATATACAGCTTTTTCAAAAAAGGTTGTCATAGTCAACTTTAGGTGCATTAATATGTAGTGGTAAATTATAGTTAACGATAATGTGCAAGTGATAGTAATTGTAATAATAAACATATTACTAATATAATACGATATTACTAAAATAATACGACGAACCTATACATTAAATTATGCAAAGTCTGTGCTTACACGTATAGCAATAAATTAAGTGACTGTGCTCCTTGAACCCCCAGAGTTCCTTTCGGTTCCAGTATCAACTATTGACCATGACAACCTTTTTTTGAAATAGCTGTATGTTAGCCTCCTCCGCAGGCAACTCAATGAGGTAAAAGGCAAGGCAAAGGCAAATGTACAGCTAATATGGCAGCACCTACCACGCCCTTCTTTCTTATCTACCACTGCTATCAATTGCCATCACTAAGCCTCGATCTCCATCATCAACTATCATATACCGGCATTAACTCCTCATTTGCCCATATTTGCCAAAGTTTCGCCTCACTGAGTTGCCTGCGGAGGAGGCCAGCTGTATGCATAGATGTACAAAGCACTCACTTCCTATCATCTGTTCTTCTCTTGTCTCCCAGGAACAGCAGGTGTTTTATAACGAAACTCTGCACAGCTGCTAGCTCTCCACAGGGGCCTCCCTGTTGTCATCGGGATGAAAAAGAAAAAAAGAGATAGGGGCGTGAAGCAACGAAAGGGTTAAGGGTCATTAAGTTCGTCCACGTATCTGCTTTTTTTATTAAGTAATCAACCGTCGAGAAAAACATATCAAACACCTACTACACCCAGGGCTCGATTTTTACGGTCGTCCGGTCGTCAGAGACGACTGAAATCTTCGTGGGGCAGCTTAACGAACCGATTGATAAATGTTACAAATTAATTTGATTTGGCCTTAATTCTAGTTAAATTTTGAATGGAAAAAAAGTATAAAAAAACGCTGAAACACCTGTTATATATGTTTGAGTAACTTTTATTTAGGACGACCTCAACTTTTGAGGGACGACTAAAAAATAAATCCTGGTTGCCCAATGTACAACAAGAAATTTTCTTTGAAATCAAGCCCTGTACACCATTCTACTAATGCAAAGTTTCGCTAGATCCATTCCCTCGTGGAGACTACGTGGGAAGTTTGTGTTGAATTAATGAATTCAAATTTGACCGAGTAATGACATTGAGCCCCCACAAGGGAACGGATCTAGCAAAACAGTGTATTAACGGGGATGACAGCTCTCTGAAAATATGTAGTTACTTATAGTTACTAAAAGCTCCCAATGTGTCTTGTTTTGCTTTGCACTTGTTTCCGGAAGGTTGGGTTTAGCATGTCCACTGAGTTAAACGGGTAAAGTAGGGAATGTCTGTAGAGTATTTTCTTTATTGAACAAACTTGACTTGGCATTTCAAGTCAATATCAAAAATATATAATATTTTGACTCCTTAAAATATATTTGCCTTAAGGTTTGAAGAATAATTACTTTTACCGCCC